>JAKTWT010000078.1:0-107327 GCA_030582155.1 Hansenula lynferdii | reverse complement strand
AGTAATTTACCAAAAATCCGGTTATTTTGACAGATGACATTATTATACTTTTTTGGATCGGCTCCCACAACATAACGACAAAACATAAAAGCTCAAACGCTATGATCCTATTAAAAGTCCACAATCTAAATCATATCCGCTTGTAAACATCAAGATTCATCAAGATTTGAAAGTTTTATTAGGTTTTCAAATTTGAAATTTTGGTACATTTTTAACCACCTTTTTTGGTGTCACGCCAAAACTGCTTTTGCAATCAGACTCAAACTTGTTATACATTAATATTTAAGCCTACTTTCAATATCTTAATAGTTACTTACCTTAAGTTCCAAGTATTTTGCTTAAAATATTTCCCAAAAATCCGATTATTTTTCGATGACATTATTACACTTTTTTTTGGATGCCCTTCTACAACATAACCACAGAACATATAAGCTCAATCGCTAGAATCCGACTGAAACACCAAAAGCAGAGCCACATCCAACTGCAAACGTCGAGATATATTTAGATTTGAAAGTTTTATTAGGTTGTCAAATTTGAAATTTTGGTACATTTTTAACCACCTTTTTTGATGTCACGCCAAAACTGCTTTTGCAATCAGACTCAAACTTGTTATAAATTAATATTTAAGCCTACTTTCAATATCTAAATAGTTACTTACTTTAAGTTCCAAGTATTTTGCTTAAAATATTTCCCAAAAATCCGATTATTTTTCGATGACATTATTATACTTTTTTTGGATGCCCTTTTACAACATAACGACAAGCCTTAGAAGCTCAATCAATGTAAACATTATAAAACACATCCAGTCGCACTAGCTGCATTTGCAAACATAAATATTCAGTAAGATTTGAAAAAGTGGGCCGTGCTTAAACATTTTAGAAATTTGACACAATATGTTTCACTTATATCGGTCTACCACCAAAACTACGTCAGCTTTGTGAGCCAAAATAATTTGAGCTACAAACAATATTGGACCTATATTACGGATTATGTTAATCAAATAATTTAGGTATCACCAAATTTAGATATTTAATTCAGGTGATTGAAAGAATTTGAAATTGGATTCAGAGAAAATTATTTGAGTCCACTCTTCCAGCCTGTAGAGCTCACCACGTGTAAAAGTGATTATACCGAGTAATTACCCACATTAATTATGTGCCATGTTAAGATAAAAGGAGTTGGATATAGATGTATACTCAATCTAAATTAGAGGTCATACACTCAGCTCGATTGGACTATGTTTATTTTTTTTTTTAGCTTTGGTATTCTATAGTGGAACACCACTGAATCCATCAATATTTGGAGCAATGGCAGCACTTTCTTCTTCTGGGTGACGTAAAGCAATAGCATCTGAACATCTGAATAAGAAGCTAATCTTGTAATGTTTCACCTTTCTTAACTGATGATGAATAAACACATAGGGCAACAGTACGACCACCTAAACGTTGCATAGCAGCATCAGATGATGATTAAGTATGGGTTGATGGTTCATAAAACAAGGTGGTCAACAAACGGCCTTTTAAACAAATCCAAGACACCACGTATTTCAGCAGCCAATTTCATTTCGTGAGCAACAGAAAACAAAGCATGGAAGTCTGAAAGTTTGAAATCATTGACAGATAAGACTGAACAACGATTACCACGGATATGTGTAGCAATAGCACCTGGTGGTGATAATTCTCTTGGTGGACGAGATGAAACCAATTCAGTACCTTTAGATTCACTATCAACAGCTTCTTCAGATAAATTAGTTGGACGTTGAACATCAGCACTATATGAAACTCTTGGTCTTCTAACTTGAAGACTTTTAGCAGAAGCAACATCAGTGTTGAATGATGAGGTTTGAACAATTGATTGTCTCTTTCTGTAAGCAGAGTTCTCACCACCCAAGGCTTGGTTGGTAATCAATTCAGCTTCTAAACAAACAGTTTAACCATGCAAATGAACACGTTCAACACCACCCATCAATTTACCTTCAAATGGTGACCAAATACCAGCTGAGTGTAAAGTAGAGGCTAAGCGATCCAAATCTAATCCAACAACTGAATCTTGTTCTGGTATGTTGAAAATTTCAGCTGGGTTGATGTGCAAACGTTCAACAATATTTTCAATAGTCAAACGACCTTAAGTAACTGCAGAAAATAATAATGGTAAAGCAGCAGTAATACCTTAACCAGCAGCAACGATATTGTTGTAGCTTCACCAGTGCCAAATGATGATTCTATAGCACCATAGCCACCACCAGATAGTGCTTCAATACGAATCCGATCTCTAATAGATACATTGACTGTATTTTGAGAGCCCAGGGAAATCTTCTAACCATCTGAGATACCATATGTGAAATTATTACAAGTACGCACAAGCTTGGAATGCTTTGAGTAAAGTATCAGTTATTATCTGTGCACTTTCAACAAACAGCAGCATCAGGTGAAGGATTGAAAATTGAACCTTCTCTAACTTAAAGCTCAACCGGTGCCATACAACCACTATTTTATGGAATATCAACACCAATTAAACATCTCATAACATAAATAATTGCACCGTATAAGACAGCAATGGGTGTCTTCAAATTACTTTAAAATTGTTCACCAGATTCTGTAAAATCTAAAACAGCATCCCCAGTTTCTCTATTGATTATAATTTAAACTGCATTTGTAATATCTTGAATCAGAAAAACAGCACAATTTATAGCAATGCTCACACTAGGTACTTAGATTCATTATACATGTTAAGTCCACTTTTATTGGTTGATGTTTTGATATCTTACAGCTGGGTATGCGCTGACAGATATTAAGAACGATTCAACTCACCAACGTATTTTATTCAGAAATGCCTCAAGTTCAAACAAACGGTGAATTAAAGAACGTCATCTTTAATTCAATCATGTCACTATCTTTATTTGAACCACTTAAAGGATATATAAAGTTGAGTAGAAGAAGCAATGTAAGGAAGCTCCAAAATCTATATATGCAATATAAATGTAGCCACTGTGTATTTGTATTTTTGTAACGACCAGCTTGACAATTCTAAAAAATTTAGTAGGTATTATTGAAGTCACATATGTTTCACCAATAGCCAAAGCTCATCTTAATTAAAAATTTAACAAGACAACAATATGGTTAGAATATGCCCGAAAGCTTAATTGAAACCGGGATACCCCATATATCCATCTTCTGTTCCCAGTATCTAGTACAAAAAGTAGCCAAAGAATAGGCAAAGATTGAAAAATCAACGCTGACTCTGTATTTTCTTCTGTTGCTGAAGACATGGGATTTCAAAAAGAGCAACATCTAATCTTTGACCAATTTGAAAAGTTAACAAGATAGTACATGCTCCTCTATTGACTAGGAGCCCAAGAGCTATACTACCAGGTTTGAGCTTCAAAATCCATAAATCTTCAGTACTAGTACTCTTTCTGTTGATTTTTAGTGAAATTGATTCTCGTGGAAAGAGCTATTGGACTCTTCGGTTTCAATTGGATCTTTGCGCAATGGTGTCTCCATAACATTTCCACTACTTTATACATGGACCATTGTGTCTCTTGATATCCCACAAGGCACTATCAACCCTCCAAAAGAAGTTACAATCATAGCAGATCTATAACGGTTCGCTTTCAACAAGTAAATTATCTCCAAAAATCAACTTCGCACATATAAAATTCTTTCGATCACTAGATCCAGAATACACACTAAAACCAGTTCACGTTTATTCAAATTACCTGAGCATTTCTTCCAAAATTCAAGTTGGAACTCACTTTTATAGCTTCTATTGACAAAGAAAGCTCAATGAATCATGTCGATCGGTCAGAGAAGTGTTAGGATGTTGTGTTTCGGAAAACTATATCAAGGGGAATGAATCATGCTACAACAAAATAATTGGTATTGTTGTATATTCTCTATCCTTTAATAGCTCTATTTCTAGTCAAATCAACAGTGTCAACGTATGTTTCATTAAGTTGATCAATACTAACGACACCTAATAGCTTCAATGTAATTGATATTTCTTCCTTCAATATTTTAATAACTTTCGAAGCACCCGCTTCACCAAATGCTTGAAGTGCATATAAAAATGGTCTTCCTAATCCCACACTTTTAGCTCCCAAAGATAAGGCTTTGACGATATCAGAGCCTCTTCTGACACCTCCATCGATTAAGATATCAACTTTGTCAAACAGGTTTCTTCTTTTGAGCTCCGGAACCACATCAGCCAAAATTTCGATACTTGATCTTGCTGTATCGAGTTGTCTACCACCATGATTTGAAATAACAAAACCTTCAAATCCTAGTTCAGCAGCTTTGATAGCATCTTCAACTGTTTGAATACCTTTAATAACAATCTTGAGGTTAGTAGATTGGCGTATTTTCAACAGATCATCCCAATTCAAATCAGAGGCAAAACTTCCTGGAATTTGAGGAGCACTAGTTCTTTGAGTAACACGATTTTCATGTTCTCTTCTTCCCAGCTGTGCAACATCCACAGTGAAAAACAATGCAGATATATTACCCGATGTTTCAGCTTCTTGTATTGTCTTCAAGACAGACTTTAGATTTTCTCTCAAATATATCTGTAACCACTGTTTGACTTTTGTATTGTTGTAATGTCTAACTTGATCTTTTAATGGAATTTGACTCATTCCTGGTATCATTTGAACCACATCTGTTTTACCTCCAGCCCTGGCCAATGGTAATTCACCTTCTTCGTTGCCATCAAAAGATGCACCATGAAATGCAGTGATATAAAATGGAAGCCCAGCATAGTTTCCTAGAACTTTTGTCTCCAATGAAACGTTTGAGACACTTTTCAATACCCTTGGTTTGAAATAAATCCTTTTGAAAGCTTGTTCATTTTCTTCCAAAGTGATTTCATCCTCTGCACCTGTTCTATAATAAGCAAACGTTTCTGCTGTTAATAAACTTTTAGCAATTGGTTCAAAATCTTTCAATGCATAAACTGATGATAAGGTTGGTTCAACCTGAGGTGGTTTGTTTTGTAGCTTCGCCAATAAAGAATCCTTCAATGGCCCAGGGAGCTCTGAAAGTTTATATGCTCTGTCACCAACTATGATGATATCCTGATCAGATATCTCGTACTGTTCTCTAGTCATGTTGCCCTTCTATCCTGATCTAAGGAGTGAGTTGGGTCTTATCTTTTTTGTTGAAGAAGTATTTCAAGAGTTTTACATCTGAGCCACAATTCTGTGTGCAGACAACGGAGTGTTGGAAGCACACTTGAGCATTTAATCGTTTGCACAACTTTCCCAGTACCTAGCAGCTGGTATTTTTCATCAACCACATGCTTTTCAAGTCCAGAGTATCGGATACTGCAATTTTTGAGTCCAATTACCTGGAAATTACAAAGAAAAGCTACGCGAAATAACACTTGGTCAAGTCCAATGATTTTACAACGCAGCGAAACACCAACATAATCATATCAACTCTACATTTCCAGAAACAAACGACACGAAGCTGACAATGTTTTTAATTTGATAGTTGTTGAAGCGCAGTTCTCAGTTCTAATACCAATATGATAAGCTAGAGCTATTAATCGCAATAATCTTCCATCCAAGCTTCAAGCCACAATTACGCCCTGAGGCTCGTGCTGATGCCACTTTTTTCGACCGATGATACATATATATAAAGCTGTTAAGCTTCATCAATGGAACCTCACCAAACTAATAAGACTTCAAGATCAAGATGACTGTCGATGCAAAGCGTCCCAATATTCTGATCATCATTGCGGATGATTTAGGTTTCACCGATACATCACCTTTTGGTGGTGAGATTGACACACCAAATCTTGATAGATTAGCAAAAAGAGGTTTGAGATTCACAGATTTCCATACTGCTGCTGCCTGTTCACCAACTCGTGCAATGTTAATGAGTGGAACTGATAACCATATTGCCGGTTTGGGTCAAATGGCTGAAACTAATAGACTTTTCAATGAGGACATAAAGGGTAAACCTGGATATGAAGGTATTTTACATTCAAGAGTCGCTGCATTGTCCGAGATTTTGAAAGATGATGGTTATTACAATACAATTGCAGGTAAATGGCATCTTGGGCTCACTGATGAATCTAGTCCTTCCGCTAAGGGGTTCGAAAATACTTTTGCACTTTTACCTGGTGCAGGAAATCATTTTAAATATTTCCCTCTTGACTCCAACGGTGAAACCCCAAACAACTTTCTTGCTCCACTTTTTGAAGACAATGGTGAAGTTTTCCATGCTGGGAAACAACCTGATAAAATACCAGATGATTATTACAGTACGAAATTCTTCACTGATAAACTTTTAGAACAATGGGATTCTGAAACTCGTGATGACCGCCCTTTCTTCAGTTTATTGACTTACACTGCACCTCATTGGCCTTTACAAGCTCCGGAAGAACTTGTTGCAAAATACAAAGGTGTTTATGACAATGGTCCAGCTAAATTAAGATTACAAAGATTGAAAAAGGCGGCAGAAATTGGTATAATTGAGGAAAATGTTATACCTCATGAAGTTAAGGTGAAGTTTGGTACCTGGGATGATTTCGATAAGGAAAAACAACAACGTGAAAATAAAGTGATGGAAATTTATGCGGCAATGGTGGATTATCTTGATCAACAAATTGGTAGAGTTTTAGACAAGTTAGAAGCCAAAGGTGAACTTGATGATACTTTTATTGTTTTCATGTCAGATAACGGTGCAGAAGGTGCGCTGTGGGAGGCATTCCCTATGGGAGGTCATATTGCTTCAATAGCCAACATTCACTACAATAATAGTATCGAAAATATTGGTAAAAAAGACTCATTTGTTTTCTATTCAGATGAATGGGCACAGGCTGCAACTGCTCCAAGTTATATGTATAAAATGTACTCTGCTGAAGGTGGTATTAAGTGCCCTTTAATTGTTTCGTATCCTAAATTGATAGGTGATAATGCTAAGAATATTTCAAATTCTTTCTTAACCGTGATGGATATTCTTCCAACAGTGTTGGAAATCACTGGTACCAAACATCCAGGCTCAAAATTCCATGGAAGAGATGTTTCAATTCCAATTGGTCATTCATTTACTAAAGTATTGCAAAATCCGAAATTAGAGATCCATACATATGAGGATTCTAAAGCTATTGGATGGGAGCTTTTCGCTCAAAAGGCTATAAGAAGAGGTGATTGGAAAATTAATTTCATCCCTGAACCAATAGGAAGCGGTCAATGGGAATTATTCAACGTCAAAAAGGATCCAGGTGAAACTAAAAATTTGGCTGCTCAAGAACCAGAAATTTTTGAGAAATTGAAAAGGGATTGGGCTATTTATGTTGCGGAAACGGGGCTAATTGAAGTGTCATTCAATGATGAGGTTGCTGAAACTCACAACAAATTAGAAAACAAATTGTTAAAAGATTGAGTTGTATATATATATAAGGATTAATAAATAAGGTATTTACAAGAAAAGATATACGTTTCAAACCAAACGAGAAATCTCCTGAATAGCACTTTCTTTCGTGTCGTTACTCAAACCACCACTCAAATACTGTAAAAATAAGACTTTACTTACAATAGGATTCTTCACTCTTCCAAGCTCAAAGGAGTCTTGTCCCTTTTTATCCTCATAAGAAAGTACTAATTGACCATTTGATAATCTTTCCAAAATAAGATTGTTGTTTTTCGGTACAGATCCTCTGCGGATAAAAGCATCTTTCAATTGTTGTAGCCCTTCAGCTAATTCTTCATCATGAATCTTTGCCGCCAAAATAGATTTTACCATTCCATCTTTCAAGTGATTGAAGTCGGTATTTCTGATAGGTGTGATTCTTGCAACCAGTCTGATATTCGAATCTAATAAGTTTGAAATTAGAATCTTGGAATTTTTGGAGTCATGTAATGCAAGGTCAATGTTTTCAGAGTGACTCTTGGAAGCGTCGGTATCAATAAATGTTTCTGATAAATATTTCGAATTCAATATTTGAGGTATTTTGGAAAGATCTTCATTGGCAACATATATACCTAGTGCATATACCTTGAACTTTAAAAATGTGACAGCTCTGGTGCCTTGAGCCAGCAAGCGGTAGCGTGTTGAGAGATCCAGAGTGAGTGGTAGTGAATCAACATTCTTGTCTACTTGAATGGCCTGCAAATTTTCTGCTGAGCTATCCAGGTGTAACTTATTTGTAGATTGATATTGGCTGTAAGCAAAAACTGAGGACGCTATCGTACCTAATGCGATTGACCCGCGAACAAAGCCCGTCAAATTCTTACCTGGCAGAGTTGAAGCTATCCTTGATCCGAACATGAAATATGACATGATTGTGGTTTTTTTTAGCTAGTGGTTGATTTAAAGTGAAGCCTTCAAGAGAAGACGTTTGATCTTTCGATTGTATGATTTTATATTAAGCAAAAAAAAAAAAAACATTCGCGAATTTTAGTGAGGTAAATAAATTAAAAGGTAGTTGTTTTATTATTGACCTTATAGGTACACGGTACAACCTATACTATCGAACGTCATCTCATAGAACCATTCATCAATGTGCACGACTTTATGATGAATCAGGAATCAGTGGGTCCGTTTACGTGGTGGCCGATGCTAGTAGCTGCTTTCAAAACAGAAGTTCAAAATTAGACATAAACTAATTTTTCCATAACGACGTGCCACAAAAGGGCTTAATTTTTAGGGAACTTTCACAAGTAGCTTGAAAACTCGAGGTTTGGGAATTATGGATAGTCTGCTCAGAACTCATTCAAATCTTCTCCGCTGTCTAAGATGTTGAAAGCTCAAGAACTGAAACTTGAGCCGTAAGTATTGGCCAATGCTGCGATCTGGGACATCATACTAACCATCATACCCAGATCCACAAGACGGTTAAAGACTACAGAATTCCAGTCAATCCTTCCAAGTGCTACATCGTCCACAATAGTCAATGTCCCATTAACAAAGTCCCATTTTTTAGATGCCTATAGTAAGGGAAAGTGGAACCTCTCGAAAGTGCCATGCCCTTCTTGCTTTGAAGGTGTTGATTTGATTAGTCCTCCACAGCATTATAATGAAGCCTCTAGACAGAAGGTAGTCAAGAACTTTATCAACAGTGAGCAATGGAAAGATAGGGATGCATTTACAAAATTGATATCTAAAGCTCTTAAAGCATTCCACGTGAAGGGCGCATCAATTTCAATTATAGATGGCAACAGACAAGTGGTCAAATACCAAGCCTCTCTCAACATATCAGAGTGTCCAAGAAGACTTGCAATTGAATCACATACTATTCTTTCGACTGGAAATTTTGTTTTATTGGATGCGTCTAAAGATTGGAGAACTGCAAAGAACCCATTCGTGACAAATGTTCCATTTATCAAATTCTACGCAGGTGTGCCGCTTGTAACAAAGTTTGGTGTCGCTATTGGTGCATTCTCTGTTTTTGATTCATTTCCAAGAGTCGAGTTTGAAAGAAAACAAATTGATGCATTGAGGGAACTCGCCACTGAGGTCATGGCTATATTAAGCTCACCAACTCGTATTGATTCCTCTGGGTCATCTGCCACCATCCCATTGATAAATCTTATTGGTAGACCTACAAGCCAAGGCTCAACCTTTACATCTACAGCTGTATATGAGAAAGACGGGTCTGGTAGCCCATACTCCCAAAACCACAACTTTAGATATAGCAAACATGATACTTCAAATTCAGAGGATTTGCTCATCAACGAGGAAGTGTGGAAAGAACTCTCCAAAATACGAGATATTAAGCTTGCTTCGTCGTTATTGTCGAAAATTGTTACTGAAAATTTGAAATTCGACTTAGCATGTGTTGTGGAAATTCGTGTATCACAACGTTACCAAATTTCGTCGGAGTATTTTCCACATGAGAATAAAATTGAAGCTGAGGCTTTTAAGTTTGCAGATAAATTGGTTAGGATCGAAGATGAAGAGATTCAAACAAGAGTTTTGGGGTCATATGGGTATAGAGCAAGTGATCTTCAGTTTGGATCTGATTTCTACTACAGCTCATTGAGTTCTGAATTTGGAAGATATTACGAGACAACAAACAACAATGCCAAGTTCAATTCAGGTATATGTATGCCATTCTATAGAACACCCTCCAAGCTTGTTCGAAGAAAAAAAATTGTTCGAAATGACAAATCAACAAAGCACAAACCGATCGAAGTTTACTTGAGATCAGGAGGCTTTTTAATTTCGGTGTTCAACGAGAAGGAAAGGGAGATTCATGAAAAGGATATGAACTATATTTATGGTGCTGCTTGTACACTTCGCTGTATCTTTATCTCCAATTGAATATATGTTTGTTTATTAGTTTTAGTGTGAAATGTGTGCGTACCATTCGGATTCACGAAAATATTGTAGGAAACAATACCTACGCTTTCAAAGCTGTTACTCACAAAGGCTCTTGAAACATTGAGACGAATCATCACTGGTTTGTTGGCTAAAGGGATCTTCGCTGACTCTTTTAATAAAGATTGGGCTACACATTTTGCCATGTCGTCCTTTACAGCGCTGAATTTGAGCGCCGAAGATGTCGCATTTGACGCAGAGGAACACACAAGAGAACTTCAAGTAAGTTGAAAGGAAATTCCAAATACATTGTACTAACCCATTGTATAGATTGAACAAGCATTCAAGGTTTTCCAAAGAGCTCTCAGAGATCAAAAATCTGGTCTTTTCATTGATTCCAAAAAGGCTTATGAGGAGTTGTTCAAGATTGATGTCATCACTGATGAAATCAATGCCAATTCAGCATCACCAACGGTACGAAGTCTTCGTTACTTAGCCCATAGAAATAGAGGTCTCTTGCACTTTGATGAGCTTAGATCGAATATCACGAATTTGGACAAGGATACTGCAGTAACGTTATTGTTTGACGCTTTGGACGATTTGGTAGAGTCAATACAATACAATGAAGGTGATATAATCGTTGTTGATCTACTACTGAGTCTCTTTAAATTTTTTGGCAGTGACAGACTTTCAAGATTCTTAATAGAGTATGAGATTACAAAAGAAGAAACTGATGACATTTACTCTCACAAAAGATCCAAGCTTTATTCATCTGACTTCTCATACTATGTTCATGCAGAGAAAAAACTGCTCGAGAAAATAGAAGTTAAGGGGGATGATGACTCAAGAGGAAAGATATTATCAACAAGAAAATTCGAGGATCTTACCTTTCTGATTTCGATACGGGATTATATTGAGGATAAACAACAGGCGTTGCTGGAAGATCGTGTGAAAGTGATACAGCTGGATCAAATTAGCTGGAAAAATATAGCTTCTAGACTGAACAGTGTTGTTTCACGCTCAAAACATAAGACATTCAAGTACAAAGACCCATATTTGGCAGAGGAAATTCCAGCTCAAGTTGTGCGATTTCAATTACCAAAAATAGATACAGTCATAACTGAAATACCCAATAATGATCCAATTGTTATCGATGATTTTGCATTTGAAGAGGATAGGGAAAACACATCATCAGATGTACAAATCTTAGATGCAAATGATGAAAAGAATGAAAAGGCTGAAATAACAAACAATGAAACAAAGATTGATTCCCAACCACAGGAGGGTGAATTTTTTAATAATCAAACAGAACAACAAGGGGAAGAACGCACTTCGAACAACGACTTGGGAGATAATGAGGATCATTCTGGCAACAAAAGGACAATGGAAGATTCACATCAAAGATCCAGTAAAAGGGTACGCCATCAGGTGGAGCCGGAGGTTGACGTTCATAGGTCAGATAAGTTTCAAGCATTCTTGGAAAGTCTCTTAAGGTTCATGAAGTCAGATAATATTGAGCTTGAAACCCTCTCATTGGAATCTATCAAATCTTCAGTGGCTACGGAAAAAGTCTACTCGGACTTCGAATACTGCCTGGGTAATTGGACCCTAAGATTTTCAGAGATGTTGTTTTCAGACACCGATAAATCAAACAACGGTCTTGCTTTAAGTGAACTGATCAATGCAAACATTGTAAATTCCAGCTTAGCATCAGATGCTGAGATAAAAGAGGTTGATAATTCTGTGGCTTTGCAATTGATAAATCAAATTAACTCTTCTGATTATCACTTCACTGAAGCTAGGTATTGCTTCCTCAGCTTTATTCTTGGATCCTCAAATCAAACGTATCCAATCATCAACACTTATCTGGATAAAGAGCTTTATGTCATTGTTGAAAGTTTTGTCTTAAGTTCTGAACAAGACTACTTTTCTGGCATCGACAAGGATGCCGATTTTGACGCCTTAGTGGTTGGTGTTGCAACATTCGAGGTGATTATAAATCATTGGATTCACATGAAACAACAGGTCAAAGCGAAGGGACTTACTCAAAAAGCACTAGCTGATATAAATTCAAATATTGAATTTATCAGACTTGTCGTTGAAAGGTGGCGTGAAGCGTTGTCGACTGCCCTACGTAATTGTGAAGACACAACTTTGATAATGAGATTCCGTTGGTGCTGTCTACTTTTCTTCCAACACAGTCAATCAATTTCTGTATCAAATCTCAAGTCACTTCTTGCTGAACTATACGAAGAATTTCAAAATGATCACAAGTCTTTAAGTATTGAGTTCCCTAATTACACTGCCATTCCAACCTTAAATGCGAAAATGATAAAAAATCAAAGCAACAAGCTGAATGTCCTGAACATGTTTGATGAAAGTCTGGGATATGGTAAGAATACCAATGATGAGGCTAATAGGCTTCTTGAATCTGTGCTTTTGAAACCTGAAGGTAAAATTTTGACAGATGAAGAGGAATCCATGAACCAGTTTGTCGCCGAAAGTTCTATTGACTTGAATCTCAAACTGTGGAAGATATTATTGGACTCGTACTTGACTTCACTAGATCTTCACAAGTATGGAAGGGGTATGGAAGTCCTGCTTCCTATTCTTTTAAATCAAATCGAAGGGGAAAGCTATGAAAAACAAACCGAGGCACAACGTCAAATAACTTTGTTGAATGTGATCCGTTTCTACTCTGAATACATTGAAGGGTTTTCCTTTCTTTTGGAAAAATGCGACTGGAGGCTAGAATTCCAATCAACGGTCCTTTTTAAATCAATTATAAGATTCTTGAGACTGTTTTTGTTTTTCATATTCCAAGAGTTCTATAACAAACCAGCTGGGTACAAATCGTTCCGAGAAATTGCTTCAAAGTCATCCAACAAATTACACGATATTACGGTCAACACTCTGATATCATTGTTTTGTATCCAAAACTACAGTGTCAATGCCTTTCACGAAGACGGGGATGAAAGAAAGTATGATCTTTTTAGTGTGATCCATGGTCAAATTGGTGAACTAGGTTTTTGCGGTGCTGCCGGCGGTCGTTTCTTGAGGCTCTCTCAAGACCTTTGGAGTTTTGCAAATCTCGAAATCTTTGAGTCTGATATCCTCCAGCATTTATATTGCCGTTTCCACGTTTCAATATCCAATGAAAGATTTACACCTTATGAGCATGGCACTGATGAAATGAAACTTGATCTGAACTCGGCCATTATATTTACCCCTTGCTTAATGAACTTAATTACGCGCAAAAGAGATATCATCAACACCACATTAAAGCCTGATCTTAAATCTGCTTTGGAAGCATTCTCACATGCTATTGGGGAGCCAAATCTATCAAATTCGATCATTCAGAAAAACGAGTTCGCACTTAATCACTACCTTGAATCAACCGTGGAACCTTCCTTGTTTCGCAGAGCATTATCCGGTATCGTTGATTTATCAACCAGAAAGACAAATTCTAAAAAGCAAGTGGTGGCTGATCAGGGCTTGTTCTACTCACAAGCGGTGAACAATCTTAACACATACAAAATGAGAAAGAAAGCCATGCAAGCTAAAGTGGCTGATCTTGAAGATGTCCACAAAATGGTCAGAAGCGATCTTCTATATGGCTCCTCAAATCCAGATACTTGGCTTGTTTTGGGGCAAACATTTTCTTTACAGGTTGAAGATGATTTGATTTGGACATCGGATAAACTCAATAGTCCTGAGAAGAAACAAACAATTGCTTCCTTACAGAGAAAGTCGATCCTCTCTTATTTAATGGCTATAAATCTTTATATTCAAAATCAAGCAGCAGAAAGTGCCAATAGAGATGGCATTTTACGTTACGCTGTTTCAGGGCTAGCACAGGAGCTTTATAATAGTTTGACAAAGCCAATGGCCGCGTTAGCATTCCAATCACTGAAAGATACAAAGGTGCTCACTACTGATGGTATTGAACTGGCACCAATAAAAGGTCTCGACACAAGGAGTCTTTTCGTGGCTGCTCGTAAAGTCGCAAAGCTATCAGTTCATTTAGATCCTGATAATTGGCAAAATCATTACTATCTTTCCCAATTTTTGCACAAGCTGAGTAATCCAGCTGAAGCAGTTATCGACTCTTGTTTAAAGTCATGTTCGTATAACAAGACAGGGATTGAGCCACATTATTTGCTCCTGACAAAGCTGTACAAATACGCTAAAGAATCGAAACTTAGTGAGACTACTGCGCTGAATTATTTAAGTCAGGTTGAGTACTTTTTTGGGTCTCAAAAGGATATACCTCAAGATTCACCTGCTCAGTTTGAAGCCACTGTGATTCATTGCTTGAGGAAAATCAATCAAATTGACAAAAAAAAATGGCATCATAAACATCGTTACAAACTTTCATTGATTTATTTCGATCTCAACGATATCAAAATGGCTAATCAAGAAATAGAGCCTCTCATTACACTGAAGGCTTCGAACAAAAACCTCGTCAGTATATGGAAGCCGGATTTTGAAGCTCCAGGTAAGCATTTCGTCTACACCTTCAATTATATTGTCTATTACGTGAAACTGCTCAATCAATTGGCCGATTTTCATAAACTGTTATTGCTGGCCAAAAAGCTACGTCGTTATGGCTCCGGTATGGTCAATCTGAACGAAGCTTGGGACTTTACGTGTACCACTTTATGTTTGTTGGCAAAAGAGATGATTCATGCTGAAAATGGGTTTACTGATATCGAAGTACCTAAGCTGGTTTATATTGAATTTGTCCAAGCCTCACAGCAACTCGCTGACCATTACAAAAAGTCAACCTTGAATGAAGATGAAAAAATGTTATTCACTTTGCTCTTTGAAATCAGTGAAATCCGCAGAATGAATAATGGTTTCGGTTCAACCTCACAATTGGATGATACATTTAACGCCATCTATTTGAAACTTTATCTGAAAAATGTCACCCCAGAGACCAGACACATATTTATAAACGAGCAGAACGCTCCAAAACTCAAGCCAAGTGGTGGTGCATTGAAGACCAAAGTAGCTAGAAGAGACATTTTAGCTGCTGCATCAACCCTCGTGAAAACTGTGGATCCAAAGTTATCGGAGTTGAAGCTGACTGACGAGAGGGGCATTGAAGTTGCTAATGATATCAAAGAAATGCACCTACAAAATAAGACATTAAAGAATTCTTCAAGCCCTTTGGCTGAAGAAGTAGATGATCCAGGTGATACAACTATTGAAAAGGACAACAAAGACACCAAAGCGCCAGATATGGAATCACAAATCAAAAATCCAGAATTGGATAAAGATACTAAAAATTCAGTGGTGGAGACAGATTTCAAGATCACTGGGACGAATACTTCTGGATCCAATGAGGCAGAAATCAAGACACCTGAACAAAAGGGCCCTGAGTCACCAAGGAGTAATCAGGACACTGAAGACGAATTCCATACGCCAACGAATGTTACATTTGATGACGAAGAAACCGCAGCAAGTCGAGAAGTGAAATAAAATTAACTACATATATCTATCACATATGTTTATTTATCAAGAATATATCTTATTTTCCCTTGGAGAAATGTAATTTAATGTTCAAGAACTCTCTGGCTTTGACTTGTTCAGGAGTTAAACCAATATCACCGTATGTGATTGGTGCGTAAAAGTAGAAAGAAATAATCAATCCCACAGTTAACAACAGCAAAGTGGCATTCAAAACTTTACCCCTACCTATCAAAAATTCCAAGATTGCAGCTGTTAAAATAGCTGCAATCAAGTGTGCTGGTAAGTAATGATGCAAAAATTTTTGTCTAGCCATCAAAAAGAAAAATACATAATGAGACAAATATCCAATGTAGAGAAATCCAATGTTAAATAATTGTTTTGTTTGAGATGGTTTCAAAACTGTGATTCTTCTTTGTTGAACAACTTTAACCGCAGCAAAGAATCCAGCAAATGAAGCTAATGCAACAACTTCTAACCACCAACCGAATAAGTTACCAATAAAGTAAATTTGTTGTTTTAAATCATTTTTAGTCCAGAAACTTACACCTGAAAGAGATCCAGGCCATGAGATAGGATCAGAAGCAAATGGATGTTCACTTGATAATTTATTGTTTTGTTCAAACATTGTAAATTGCAATTCCCACCATTTTCTGAAAAATGGAACTTTCTTGACAGGTTTTGGAACATAAAATTGACGACTATCGTTTAAACCAATAATTTCGTCAAAGATCCAAGTATTGGTAGCATCTTGAATTTTTTTATTACCGTTAACTTCAAGCTGATTGAAAGCCCAATCCGGTAATGTAACATCGTCATGGGTCCATAATGCAACAGTGGTATCAACATGTAACACACGGACTTGAGAAGCCTTGGTTTTCACGATTGAGCCACCATTGGCCTTATCAGCTGCTGGTAATTTGAACAGAGTTTCATTATATCTGGAGATGGAAGTGTTATAGTCCACTGTAGTAAACTCTTCATTGGTTGGGTATAATGGTGATGCAACATCATGAGATAATAAATAAGAATCAGTATTTGGATGATAGAATCTAACAATGTCGTTGATACGAACTGCTTTGTTCAATTTGTTTCCTTCGTCAAATTCTTTAGCAGGTAAGATTTGCCATTGATTATTGATGTCTTCACCGATAAACCCGGTAACTTGTTGACCTTGAGATGAAACACGGCCATCCTCATAACGTAATGGGTAACGATAACCATGAGAGTGTAATTGAGCACCGGTAGCTTTGTGTTTGAAAGTGAAAGTGTCGTAATAATTCAATTGTCTGGCTTCTTTTGCTAATGGCGAATCACCTAATGATTCTTGGAATTCTGCGCTCATGAAGTTATCACCTGGACCAGATTTGACCAAAATTTCAAAATGAACATAGAACCAATATAGATAGATTAAGAATGGAAGAACAATTAGACCATAGAATCTTGCAACAAAATGTCTGACGAATTGTCTAATAGTCAAACCAGATTGAACATCTAAAAGAGACCATAAATCAATTGCAACAGCAGTACCGATAGTAATGTAGGTGAAGACACCAACATATTTAGTGGAGATGACACAAGATAATGAGATACCAGTTAAGATCAACCATCTGAACCATGCTCTAGTGTAAGCACCTTTAGCTTGTTCTTTGTAGAATTTAATATATGAATATATTGATAAGGCAACTGATAAAATTAAAACAGCATCTAACAAGATTAATCTTGTTTCGGCAACATGTGCGTTATCAAACAAGACCAAAAGAGCACCGAAAACAGCAGTTGGGATTGAGTAGTTCAATTCTTTCAATGTCAAGTAGATGACTGGAACAGTAAGTGAACCTAAGATTGCAGAAAATGAACGATATGCAATGTATGGAACTTTATTGTCAATGTATGAATCACCAATGTTATCGAATTTGAAAGAGCCATCATATCCAACCAAATACCCAACAAATGCAATCAATAATTTAGCGAAAGGTGGATGAAGATCAAAGAAGTAAGTACGTTGTAAATAATAAGAAGCAAATTTCCCAAAATGCACTTCATCAAAGACAACTTCTGATGGGTAGTCAATCTTGTAGAATCTGGTGATAAAAGCAGCGACTGTAACCGCTAGCAATGCAACTTTGTCCCAGAATGGAGACTCAATTGGCTCTGTAGAGATTTCTTTCTCTTGAATGATAGAGTCAAACACCTTTTCATCTGAAGAATCAGACACGCCAACAGCGGTATCCTTTTTTGATCCAGCCTTGGTGGTTCTTTTTTTCAATCCCGACATTTCCAAAAGAGTGCAATTGGAGAGCCACTAAATAGATGGATGTGAAGCAAGTGAATAAGCTAAGTATCAAGGAAAAGGGCCAATTTCAAAGCCTTTTGTTGTGATTATTTTGACGTGTTATTTTGAAGATCTTCGTATGTTCGAGAATTCGCGTATTTCAAGGGCTGCTTAACCACCGCCTCACTGTATCTTGAATATATCTATTTTACTATTTTACTTCTCTATATATCATCTCAAGGGGAAAGGAGGTAGACGGTGCAGTTTCGCCAAGATCTCAACGTAGTCTGGCTCCGTTTCAGGTGTGACGAACCCATGTCTTGTGAGGAAATCAATGATAACCAACGCGCAACTTGGTTTGAATTGATTGTTTATCAGATTATCCCAGACTTCTTCAAAAGACATTAAATGGAAGCACTCCACCTCGTTATCGTTAGGTTTAGGTATTATGCTTTCATCAAAAGGTATATCGTAGATGTACTGTACCTCTGGTTGGACCAATCCCAGTTCATAGCCATAATTGAATTGAGTATCACAAAATGTATAGGAGACAGTACCGACAGCTTTGGCTACTTGTCTCACAAGATCGTCATCTAGACCAGCCTCTTCCTCGCTCTCTTTGATCAATGTCTCGAAAACACCATAAGGATATCCTAATCCACCTCCGACTGTATTATCCAACATTCCCGGGTGTGTACTTTTAGTCTTTGATCTTCTTGGAATCCAAAATTGTGTTTCACCAGTTGATGATTTTTCCTTTGGGATATATCCATTGGCATGGATTCCGTACATCACAATCCCTAGCAATGGGCTGAAAGCTCTCTCAAGAAACACATATGGCTCATGAGCTGGGTAGTGAATTATGAAAAGCTCGTCTCTCCAACCTTTGATGAACCCTGAATCCTTCAACGCATTGGCCACTTCCTTGAACCCTTCATTTCTCTTCTCAATGGTGTCCAAATCTGCAGATATATAAATCTTCACATTCTTAGTGTCAACGTTGAACACCTGTGGGAACTGTGAGAGCTCCTTAGCGACAGATGGAACAACGTACCCCAATGGCTGTCTCCTGTCATGGGAGTAGAGGATATACAGGTCTTTCGGTATCTCACCATACGTGAAGGAGTTCACAGACTCCACAATTTCCAGCAGTTTGCTCATCGTTTTGCCTGGTGAAAATTCAAAAGATAAGAATTCATAGTTAATCCGGTTTGTTGATAAAGTGTCCAAATTCGCGGGTAGTTACTTTTAGAAAAATAGCAAAAGCTATCAATCACATTTTGTGACAGAAGAAGATTTAAAAGATATTCAACGCTTCTTCCAACGAACTCTCTCTTCAACAAAACTCACGCAAGCAGACAATGTTCAGCCAAGTAAACGGCATTATTGCCTCCGGCCTCAAACAGTCCCCTAGAATTACCAAGCAATTAGTCTCATCAAGGGCTTACGTATCGTCATACACAAAGAAACCAGCTGCTGCTACAAAGACTGTTTCTACAACATCCAAGTACAAGAAAGCTCCATCAGCAACCACTGAAGAAACTTCAAATGAAACTTTCACTGAGCCTGATGAAGAGGAAGCCATGTTTAAGAAATCACCATTTGCCAATCCAAGATTAATTCAAACAATTTTCCCAAATAACTTACAAGATCATCCTGATTACGCTTATGAAGCAACTAATGAGATCAATTGGGCCAAGTCTTATCATGGCTTAGGTGGTGCTCCTTTTCCTGCGCATTCCCAAGAGATATTAGCACAACCTTTGGATCCAAAGGATATTGAAATCAAACCAGATGGCATTGTATATTATCCAGAAATTAAATATCGTAGAATCTTGAATAAGGCTTTTGGTGCTGGTGGTTGGGGTATGGTACCAAGATCAGAAACAGTGGTTACAAATACTTTGGTCACTAGAGAATATGCATTGGTTTGTTTAGGTCGTTTGGTTAGTATTGCTAGAGGTGAACAAGATTATTTTGCTGAATCAGGAATTGCCACTGCTACTGAAGGTTGTAAAAGTAATGCATTGATGAGATGTTGTAAAGATTTGGGTATTGGTTCTGAATTATGGGACCCTACTTTTATCAAACAATTCAAAGCAGATTATTGTTCAGATGTGTTTGCTGAACATGTCACTACAAAGAAAACTAGAAAAATTTGGAAGAGAAAGGATAGAGGTATTGATTATCCTTATAAAGTTAAGAGCTTTGGTAGTTAAGAATGATCTTTCTCCTTTTGTATATAACTTCTTGTAATTATAATAAATTAAATGTGCGGTTAAGTACAGGTGTAATAATACTTGTGCAATAAATGTTTTATATAGTACATCTTCTGTATATATGTATGCAATCTTCGTAAGTTTTCATAAAGAGGTGTTGATCGTGATGTGTAAAATGGATTGATTTAAATAAACATACTTTTCAATCTTGAGCCCTTTTCTTGTCTCTCGTTACCAAAAGATCTGGAATCATTTCTAGTAGAAGCTGATGATTGACCCTTTGGAGATAGCATATAAGATGTATCAAGTGGAGCATATGTGTCACTTTTTGAACCATGGTCTAACAAGATATCATTTGAAGCACTATATCCACTCTTTTCCGCTGCAAATGCAATGTCATCAATAGTTGGGATACCAGGAACTAGGTTTTGATCATAGTCTTCATTTGATACATGTCTGCTACTTATTGTTCTAGAAGCTTGCGCTGAAGCTAGACCACTCAGTGATGATGAAGATGACTTGGATCTCAGGTTGTCACTGCTTCTTTTCTTTACTCTTCTTTGCTCACTGATTGAATGTTCACCGTTTGGGTTCTTGGTAACACTCGATTTTCTACTTCTTGTTTTCTGTATCTCTAAAGGTATTATCTTTTGAGTAATACCCATGGATGATTTGTCATTGCTCACATTTCTATGAGAGGGGGTAAATGCCTTGGAGCTGGATTTTTTAACAAATGTCCGTTCCAGTGACCAGCTAGATCCTGAACCCAGTTTGAAAAATGAAAGCACTTTGTCAATAATCTTGTCATTGAAACACACTTGTTCCAACAAAATTGTAGTGTAACGATCTATATCTTCCTCTGAAACGTCCTTATTAAAAACTTTAAAACAAATACTTGAGATATGGGGTATGAATGTTGCTCTGAATAGCTCAGCTAAATATGGTGATATAGATCTATACTGTGTAATATAAAACAATGAAAACCCCAGTCTAAAATGACTATTCACACCTGTTAGTTGAATGGAAAACAGCAAAAGCCAATACGTAAGCCAATACCTTAATATATGTGTGGATTGTGGTGCTTCATTGGGTATTGGTCTATTTGTTATTTCTAGCGTCTTTAGAGTTAAAACCAGGGGCACAGCTATGGAAACTGCAAACTCTGTCACTGGAACCAAATAGCTATCGAGTATCATTATGTTTGTGTTGTATGTTGTTGTAGTGAGCGACTTGAAGCCCCAGCTGCTAAATATCCTCTTCTCAAAGGTTCTCGGCTTCCTTTTAGCTTCCCCTATAATTGTGTAACAAAGGACAATGCACCGTAATGAAAGGCGTTCTTAGTGAGACTTCTTGGGAAATGTAGCTGTAAATAACGCGTAAAGAATGTGAATGCTAAGCAAAGGGTATACTCAACCAATTTCTATAGACCTAATCTCCCGTTCTCAGTCAGGGCTCCACGATCGTGAGACCTCATCGCAAACCAGCGCATCTCTTTTTGTGAAGCACAAAAACAGCGAAGATCTCGATCAACAGTTTTTTCGCGGGGTCTAGAATCAGCACTACAAAGGTAATCATTAAATCGTCAATTTGTGATACACTACTTGTCGAGAACCTTCATATTCACCACCACCGTGTTGTCCATCTTGATGTACCCCGTATTGGTCACGCTGAGTGATTGTATAGAGGTCTGCAAGTCACGATGATGAACATATATCGTGGCATTCTCACCAACAGTTACACCATTAACATATCTGATGCGAAGCACACTAGTGGCAAGAATTTCGTCCTCTATTTTGCAAACACCATGATAGTCAAATGATAATAGAGATAAGTGACGGTCAACAAACTCGTGGTTAATGTCTCGATTGAAAATATCAACAGACCCAGGTGGTAACAATTCAATCTTCAGTCTAAGACCTATCAAAGAACTCAAATAAATATCTTCAACAGTCTTCTGCGAGTCAGTGAATCTCTCAAGTTTTTGAATTCCAACATTTGGTATCTCATTCCTGTCACCGATCAAGAACTCTAACGGTGATGTGGTAGGTTCTCTCTGGCACATGGCATGGGGGTCGGCGAATTTCTCATAAAAGCTAGATGTCAATTCCAGATAGCTTTCTTCATATTGCCATTGGTCAAAAAATTTAGCATCTATCAAAAAGATACTCGGATCATTGATATAATTGGAAGAGAAAGCCTTGCTTTCTCGCGGTACTTCGCACATCCTAGCCTTATTCAACACCAAAACATTTCCAGCACCTTGTCTATCATGTCTATAGTCACGGGTGTAAGAATTTTTTAGTTTATCCTTAATGACTTGACTAGCATTGGAAATCTTGTAAAAGTTCTCAAACGTCTCCTTTATAGAGGTATAGAAGTTTTGGAAAAGTCCCTCTGAACTGTTAGAGTTATCCCGCTCTATCCCTTTATCATCCACCTCTTTTCCGTCTGTTGAATAATCTGGTTTATCCTGACTCATTCTGAATTTTTTGTAACTTTCCAATACAGTTCTGGGGATCCATAGTGGATGGCCTTCTGTTGAAAAAATTGATTTGACATCGTTATTCATTGGATTGGTCTCATCGAAAAGCAAATATAGATACATTAGAGTCTCACTCAACACAAATGACTCCATTCTATTTTGGATTTCCCTTGTTCTAACATCTCTATATCCTGCAAACCCACACTCAGCTTTGAAATTCTTTTCGTAATCTTGTAAAATTTGCTCCCCAACTCTGAGGTAAAAAGGATCTTTTGTAGCTCTATAAAGGTAATAAGTTGATTCAATAAACTCTGGTCTTAAGGGATACCATTCTAAAGATATTGGATCCTGTTCACCAGTGCCGAATATTCTGTTTGTTGGATTAGATGGAAGAAAGTCCCAACGTTCAGGTATACCGCCATATTGATTCCAAAGCTTAACGAATGGAATATGAGATTTGATTGCATCCTCAACATTTCCAGCCAAAGTTAAAAGTCCGGGGAAAAAGGCACTCAAGGCATCAATCCATGGACTAACCAATAAGCCAGTATCCACATGAACATTCCCGAAAAACCATGCATTCTTCGAATGTGTAGATAATGCTCTGTAAGATTTGTCCCATACATCCATTAGATCATCATCGTTAAATAAAATTGCACCTTTGACAGCATACTCATAAAACGAATCAATTGATGCTCCAATACCTGTGATGGCATCTAGCCACATCCCCTTGACGGGATCTATAGTCATTGGTAATAAATCTAATTTACTTCTTGAATTCCATAATTTGAAAAAAGCTTCCCTTGAGAAATCCTCAAATCTCGTATCGTTTGTTAACACTGATAGCAATGTCATTTCCAAAATTGGACTTCCAGCACCAGCTGTACATGTATTCTTAATGAGCTTCTTAGGCAACTTAGAGACACCACGCTTCAAATTCACTCGTGCTAATGGAATACCTGTATCGTGATCATAAGCTGGTATTAGTCTGTTCCCAACATCATATGCCTTCTCAAGTAAGAATCCATCGTAATCTTGTAAATGAAACTTGTCCGAAGCATATAAATGTGAAGACAAAAGTGAGCCCAATGCTCTGATTGCAGTTTCAAACACTTGCACAGTTGAATCAACGTTGAAATCAATATCCCGTATTAACCAAACATATTTTTCAAACAATTCTACCTCCCCCATAATAGCAAATGTTGTTATTGTGTCTAAAAGGGTCACTGAATAATTGCCCAATACATCATTTCTATGAATATTGTACACATCGTTATCTTTGGTATAAGGCTCACACGTAATAGGTCTTATTTCGTCAGCTGGATAGCCATGTTCCATATATGAATTCCATCCATGAAAGAACAAGTCACGAGTCTGAGCTTTCAATAGTGATAAATGTTCTTTAGTAAACGAACTTTCTTCAATTTGATCTCTGTGGCATGCCACCGTTGATATAAGATTAAACAGCCATATTAGATAGAAAAAGTTGTGCATGTCAATATCACAGTTTAACTAGGTTTCATCTGTGTGCTTATCTTATACTGTAAACGCTTAAAATTGAGCTGTCTTATAATAAAGAGCTTTTTTATTCAATATCTAAATTATTTCAGCAGTTAGCATATATTTCTAAGCTGATGTTTAACTTCCGGTAACTTTTGATAATGCGACTTCCGAGGGGCTTGTTTACTTTTGTACAAAAACGGAGATAATTACGAGCAGCTCGAATCACAAATTTGAAAGTATCGTACATTGTACATTCTTGAAGCAACTTTATAGATCTTTTATATAACAGAGGCAAACTATCACACTTACTATTCACTATACAACTTTCACAATATCTCGGAAGAAGAACTATAAGTAGTAACAAACCAAACAATTTCAAGAATGTCACAAAATCAATCAGTTCAACCATTACACCCTATACTTGATAGCAAGGAAAACGTCGCTAAAGCCAGGGTCCATGAGCTAGCAGCACAACAGTATGTGATTATAATTAAAGTGAAATTATCGGGTCTTATTAACACATCTCCTTCTAGAAAACTTAAATATGTTTCCCCATCAGATAAGAAAGAGAATCTATCGCCAACATCCAAGAAATTAATGGATCATAAAATGAAGCATCTTTACAAGTAAGTTTGATTCTATAGTCAATGTCGTTGCATCTACTAACATTTCAATAGAAACCCTGTCAAGAAGCTTTCTGGTTTGAGGCTCGAGGCTGCAGCTTCATCTGATGAAGAATGATTGACTTTACCTCGATAAAGAGTTTGATATCACAATTTTGGGTTTGAGATCGGGAAAGGTTAAGAAGGATACTTTTGTGAAGGTTTTTATTATTTTGGATTAAAATTTGTTTTCGTTAATTGCTTTATTTTTATAATTGTTATTTATACCTTTAAATCATGTGTCGTATTGTGTTGAGAGAGGGTCTTGACTGGATGGTAGGTACAGATCTTAAAATTGTTAAAGCTCATCTTCAAGGTTATATCCTGGGAAAAGATCGTCTGGTCTATTAAATTCACGTACCTGTTTTTATACATAAGTTTACAACAATTTACGATTAGGTTTTCATGGCTTGTGTAGTTTGGTTATTACGTTGAACATTTCTGTTAATAAATTAGGGCAGACACTTTCTCAAAAGTTTAACATCACGTGCCTGGGTTAGGGCTTTTCAAGCTCTATGACTGCTGTTGTGTGTGGTGTTCGGGTGTTCAAATGAAAGCCAAGCACAATTCCCAAACAGGAAGGAGCTTTTGCACGCAAACAGATGGTTACACACCACTGCTCACCGCGAAATTAGGGCGATTTTTTCACCAAGTTGTACCAGGGACACGATCCTCATTGTATGTGAAAAAAAAGCTGAACTCTTTTTATCAGTATAACGAACGACTCTTATTACAACTCATATAACAACAGACCTATATCGATCTATCAACAATGGCTAGAGGTCCAAAGAAACATCTAAAACGTTTAGCAGCCCCATCCCACTGGATGTTGGACAAGTTGAGTGGTACTTACGCTCCACGTCCATCTGCTGGTCCACACAAATTAAGAGAATCATTACCATTAGTTGTCTTTTTAAGAAACAGATTAAAATATGCCTTAAACGGTCGTGAAGTTAAAGCTATCTTAATGCAACGTCATGTTAAAGTTGATTCTAAAGTCAGAACTGATGCTACTTTCCCAGCTGGTTTCATGGATGTCATTTCATTAGAAGCTACCAATGAAAACTTCAGATTAGTCTACGATGTTAAAGGTAGATTTGCTGTTCACAGAATCTCTGATGAAGAAGCTTCATACAAATTAGGTAAAGTTAAGAAAGTCCAATTAGGTAAAAGAGGTGTCCCATACGTTGTTACCCATGATGGTAGAACTTTACGTTACCCAGATCCAGCTATCAAAATCAACGATTCAGTTAAAATTGATTTAGCTTCAGGTAAAATCACAGATTTCATTAAATTCGATACTGGTAAATTAGCTTACGTTACCGGTGGTCGTAACATGGGTCGTGTTGGTGTCATTACTCACCGTGAACGTCATGAAGGTGGTTTCGATTTAGTTCACATCAAAGATTCTTTAGATAACTCTTTCGTTACTCGTTTACAAAATGTTTTCGTCATTGGTGAACCAGGTAAACCATACATCTCATTACCAAAGGGTAAAGGTATTAAATTATCTATCTCAGAAGAACGTGACAGAAGAAGAGCTCAATCTGGTTTATAGATTGATTAATCATGAGAAATTAAAATCAATTTATACATCACAAGAATCAAAATAAAATAAAAAATTATTATAAGAGGGGGAAGAAGATAGAATGATTAGTTATGTTTTTTGCATCATTCTATTTAATGATCATATTATTTCAGTTGTGTGAAGTTGTTTCAATTGAAGTAATATTTTGTGTATTGTTATTTTCTGGTAATCCTAAATAAAGATTATCTCATTCAAAAAACGAAAAATTATAAATATGTAAACCACAACTTGTAGTATTTTAATCAAGACCAATTTTTTTGAACAAATTTTCTTAGTAAATATCCCGTGCTTTCACCACCGTAGTGTTCAACATCGTTATCGCTAAAATGTTTATCATTAACTATTTGAAATGCATTGTTCAGCTCATTTACAGCTGAAATGATGTATGGTTGGATGAAGCTATAAAAAACCACGTCTACTTCATCAATATCTTTTTGAAATTCTTGATATGTTTGGATAACATTCTTTGAAGGATAGTAGTTGATTGAGTTATGTTGCACATCGTCACCATCACATCCTTTATCGTCACTCGTGGTTTGCCCTTTTCTGAAGTATGGTTTTCTCACAAATGGACAAGAGTTTTGGTCGTTCATTGCCAAAGTATTGAATTCCTTCTTTCTCTCTGCTAGTAATTTCACAACTTTAGTCTCTGGAGAGGCTAACTCATTATGACCATTTATAAAGAAAGCCTGTTGATTTAGGTAATACTCCAATTTCAATGCTAATGATTTTGGCAGCTTGATATAATTCCAATCATTTTGGAAAGGTGATATGGTAAACTCTGTGTCTATAGTGAAGTTTCCCTTGTAAAGATCATATCTGATACTTCCCGAATTGATCAAAATAATTCTATTATGATTTAAGGTATCACGGCCTATAGTATTTTCCAATGTCGTCAATACTGAGGTGTTCAAAAATGTGTAGAGATTAGAAGGATGACCATATGAATGTTGATTTAGTGGATAATTCTGTGGGACATAGCCAAGACTATAGGTAAGATTCAAATCATTTCTCAGCTTTGATATCTCATGTGATAATTTTAAACCCTCGTCAGAATCAAATTTATCCTTCCCAGTTTGCGAATGATGAATGAAGCTTTCTCTATTAAAATCAATGTACCTTCTTGAAAAATGGGGGTGTAAATAATCACTACTATTGATCGATGCCCATCCTACCGTCTCACAATATCTACCACTTTGTAATCCAGCAGCTTTGTGATCGTACACTGCATAATCTCTGATATGGGAATGTCCACCAAAATAATGTATAATCAAATTTGGATAAATTCTTCTCAACTTGATGTGTAATTGCAAAAGCTCTTCATTTTCCAGGTCAGTCACTGGTATATGGCCAAAGACAATTATAAAATCCAAATCATCCTCTTTATACGTTGAAGTGACATTCTTGAACCATTCTTGTTCCACAGCTTGTTCAAGTGGGAATACTCGTGTTTTGGGGTTATATCTCGGGAAGTCAAATAAAAATGCAAAAGACAAGACTCTAAACTTTCTATTCTTTGTCAAAAAATATCTATATTTTTGTCCAAACGGAACCCAATCTCCATTATCAAGCTTGTACTCGACATTTGAAGAGACATAACTTTCGCCAAAACGTTGTACAGATACTTCATATTCTTGAGTCGAGTAATCCTCATAATAGAGCTCATGATTACCAATTGTGACTAAATCATAGTCTTGCTTGTTAAATATAGGAGTTGATATTTTACCGTTTGGATACGTTGCATCGCTTAATCCATTCCCATCGTGTTTATCCCCTGTATCTATCAATAGCAAATCGTTGTTCGCTCTGTCGGCGATTGTCCTTAAGTTTCTGGTGAAAGAGACAAAATCACCCCAATCAGCACTATAACTTTTTTGATTGAGATGACCAGCTAGCCATCCATGTGTATCAGTGGTGTGTATAAAGTTCAAATCTCCCCATGCTAAATCTCTGAATACTGAATTCCTTGGTGGAGATATATGTGGCTGTTGTAAAGCTTGAAGGGCTTCAGAGACTGTAAGCAGGCCTAGTAGAAATCCTAATATCAGCATTTCAATAATAAATTAAAGAGCACTTCAGATAGAGATGTAAATTCGAAAGTTTAAATATATCCTCAATCCTCAATGTAACTGAGGCTTCTAATCTTCGACAATCTGCAAACTCGCGCGCCAAAATCCGGTAATTTCTTAGATAAGCTTTTCTCCGCGAAACCATTGAACTCCACTAAAATTGGAATTTCTCAAAATATTTGGCGGTGACATCGGTATTTTTAGTATTTCGAGTAAGATTTGAGTATCAAATAATACTGTAACACGACTTATATAGCTAAAAAACGAGTTTTCAAAATCGCAAGTTTTGCCCTTCTGTAATTTTGATTTTTCAAAAAACTTTAATAGGTCAACGTTTTAACTTTTTCTTAATTTTTATATAATTAATTTTAATATTAAATTTCTTGAAATTGACTTTATTTTAGTCCCATGAAAGATATACTACATCATTCAGTCATATACAGTTGTTAAATAATAGATCGCTGTCAATTTTCAATTTTCGAAGGGCTTTTAAACTTTATATCGGCCGAAAATTTGAAGCGTGAAAACTCAATTGTGATCGCATACAATCAAAATACTACACATGGAGTCAAACTTAATTTACAAAAACACGGCCTCCATCTGACAGGAATTAGCTCAAGAGGATGTGAATATCATTGGAACTCAACCAAAGCTTTGATCAAATGATATAATGTTTAGTCATGATCGGGCGTTCGCGGATTAGCGAACATTGTCAGAAGCTTATCAGTTTTGATCGCTGAACTAGGAAACAATTCACTCATCTATTGCTTCAGGACAACCTACACACATCCATGAAACACTTCTTCACCAATAACCTGGTCTTTAATTCACTTATTGTCTAAAAAGTCCTTTATCGGCCAAGTGCCGAAAGCGGATTTAATTCCTTATAAGTATTTCCCCGATCATCTACAGATCTTGAAGAAAAACGAAATTGATTATCATTTTAAACTCCAACTAGCCACAGTTCAACGTAGACTATAAACCAACTAGCGGTAAACATGGTCAAGGCAAAGTCTATAAAGCTAAACGATCTTTCAGAGAGTACTGTGAATTCCAGAGAACTTGACGAAGTAAGTTCCACGTTGAAAGATGAAAAATTTATGGAAAACTATACGTTAGATGACTCAGGATTATTACAATTTGATAAATCTAGTGAACTAAAGCCCAAAAACTGGTCAAATAAGAAGAAACAGTTCTATACATTCATCTATGGTATGATCACTTTCAGTGCACAACTGAATTCAACAAGTATGGCTTCTTCAAGATTCCCACAATTAGCGAAAGCAGAATTTGGGATTGAAAGAGAAATTGCACTTTTAACAACAACGTTATATCTTTTAGGGATAGCTTTTGGACCTATGGTGTTTGGTCCAACTTCAGAAGTATTTGGTAGAAAATTTGGAGTATTGGTACCTTTTTTCATTAGTGCAATATTCACATTTGCCGTTGCAAGTACATATAACGTACCAGGATTAATGATTTGTCGATTTTTTTCTGGGTTCTTTGCAGGTGCACCTATTGTTTCATCTGGTGGTGTTTTGGCCGATATTTGGGATCCAGCTCAAAGAGGTACAGCTATGGCATTTTATTCATTAAATGTATCAGCTGGTTCTATTTTCGGGCCAATTATAAGTTCGTTATTGATGATAAGTGAAGATAAAGAAAGTGCATGGAGAATTCCACAATATTTTTCAGGTTTAGTTAGCATATTTTTGTGTTTATTATCTGGGTTATTCACAGAGGAGACTTATGAACCTATTATTTTGGCAGCAAAGGCAAGACAGGTGAGAATAAAGACAGGTCATTGGATAGTTCATGCTAAACACGAGGAATGGAAAATGACTACAAGAGAATTTATCACAGTGCATTTGCTTAGACCATTCCAGTTATTAGCTACACCAATAGTGGCATTTATTGTCTTGTTTGCAAGCTATGTCTACGCGTTATTATACTTATTTATTACATCGATTGCAGAGGCATTCAACTTATCAAGAGGATGGAAAGGTGTCATATCTACACTTCCAAATATTGCATTGTTTTTTGGAGTTTTCCTTGGGTGTGTGATACAAATCTTTGCTAGTAAAAGGTATGCCAAGAAGATGGCATTGAATAATAATGAGGCTCTACCAGAGGAAAGATTTGAATTGATGATATTTACAGCTTGGACAATTCCTGCGGGAATTTTCATCTTTGGTTGGACATCTGATAATTCAATTCATTGGATCGTACCATGCTTGGGAATTTTCCTTGTTGGTGTTGGGTTTTTAACAATGTTTCAAGGAAGTTTAAATTATTTGGTTGATGCTCATACTAAATATTCAGCATCAGCTATAGCTGCAAACACATTTTCAAGATCAGTATTTGCAGCTAGTTTCCCATTATTTTCCAAACAGTTATTTGTTAATTTAGGTGTTCAATGGGGGTCAAGTGTTATTGGATTTATTGCATTGGCCATGATACTGATCCCATTCGTCTTTTATAAGTATGGGGCAAGAGTGAGAGCCAAGACTTCAACCAAACTATTATAATAAAATATATATATTCATGGAGCATAATAAACACACATATGATTTAAATCTTGGGTCAGCTTAATGTATAAAATTCGCGATTCTTTTTCCCTTCTCCAGATTTTCCCACAAAATATGAACAATCAAGATTTGGTATAAGGGATGACAACACAGAAAATTAACAAAACCACAGAATCATCACCAAACTCGGATCAGATAGCTTTGAGCTAGGAAAGTGGTGAATATGAGTAACATTGAGACAGAACTTGCTGCAGATGCGAACGCCAGAGCACCAATCAAATTTCCAAAACCTTTTTTGGGGAACGATGTAGAGTATAAACCATTGAATACATCAGCATTGACCAAAAGAGCATTGGTGTTCTCAGGTGCTACAGGACTTTTCACAGCATTTATTCAAAATGCTTTAACTCAAGGACAAAAGACACTTTTGGGTTTGAACTCCGCTTCACGTGTTACATGGGGTGCCATTACAGCTGTTGTTACATCTTATCAATTCACTTATGCTGCGGTCAGCAATTTGCGTGAAAAAAACGATTATAAGAATGACATGTTATCTGGGTGTATATCAGGAACTATTTTGGGCTCATTCAAGAAGAGTTTACCAGCTGCCTTGGGAACTGGGATTGGCCTAAGTTTACTTGCTGGATTGGTTCGCTGGTCTGGCGGTCCTTTGGGAAACCGTGCCAATACAGCTTATAGAAGCCGTGGGACGGGTGTTGATAGTGGTCTCATCAAGACTCAAAAGGAAGGTGAAGAGTTCAAACAAGGATATTGGGAAGCTGTTAGAAGAAGACCATTGTCTCAAACCAAAGAGCTCCTTGGTGAAGCTGCAGCCAGACGCTGACTGATTATTTATTAACATATTTATTCTATTTATTTATTTATTTATTTAGTGACATCTATTTATTTAATATACAAACGAACTATAATAGCTTCAACTCTATAGATTTTCATTTAAACGAAGTTTATGCGTTTCTAGCCAGTAATTTCGGAGATATTCCTGGCCGTCAGCAAAACAATTCCAGAGAACGGCGCTAGCAAAAGAAGCCAAACGTCACCAGAATCGTACAAATTTCAGTAAATAAAGAGCGACAGCGCTTCTTTTGAGGGATAATCCACTCGATTCCTTACTAATTTAAACTATCCATCAGTTCCTCTTGGAGTCTGGACCCTCAAATCCAGGCACAAAATTTGGCTGATAACCGTTATTTTTTCCCGCGAACTTCGATTGTGATTTTCTTTTTTTTTTGTTTCTTCTGCCAGGGAGACCAAAATAAAAAAAATTAAATTTGCCTTTGAACTGATAGCGAGGATTCCCACAACAACATCACAATCAATTGAAGTTATCAACTATTTTAACTGGATATTGTGTGTCTATTGGTGTACAAAAGTGATAACTCACACAGCTGGACAAGAAGTATGTCAATTTTAACTGGATTCATCGGATTGTTCCCTGGCACAAACTCCATTTTCGTGTGATTATATATCGCATGGAGTAGTTTAATATCAAATGGTTGAATTAAATTTATTGGTATTTGGAATCGATCTTTTGGTAACCAGATCTTTCCTTGTGACTGATCATTTTTTCTTGTGAAACAAGAAACTAACTTCCCACTAGTCATATCCATCTAATTTCATATACCCACAAATTTTATCCCTTTCTAACATTCTTTGCAGAACGAGACACCAAAACTAGTTGTAACTCATATCAAAATCAAACCATCCTACTCATAAACAATGGTGGACTTTGCAAAGTCACTGTTTGGGTTTGGAGGCTTTCATCAAAATGCAAAAGTTTCCAACGAGAGATCACAATCCTCAAATCCTATTAGTCAACAACATTTACAACAACAACAACAGCATCAGAATAACGAATCTTACGAAAACAATCAAATGACAGACTCCCAAGAGCTCAAGCAACAATCAATGTCATCATCAGGTACTATTTTTCCAAATTTTCAACACACCTCTAATCCAACCACTGCATTGAGTGACAACTCTTTTGTATATGGTACAACAACAAAATCAAATAATTATCAACCAAAAGAAGTCTTGTCACAAGTGGCAACCACAAACAACAGTACCAAGCAAAACTCTCAAAGTTCCACAGTTAGTCCAACTCCAACATCTCCAAATTCTGCAACTAGAACTGAAACTTCTACTCCAAAACCAATAGGTACAAATGATGATACAAGTTCAACTTCAAATCAAGAAACAAATGTTCCAAGAGGTAAATTAAAAGTTACAATCATTGAAGCTAGAAATTTATTGACTAAATCTTCTAATGCTCAACCATATGTTGTTTGTACTTTTGAAAGTTCAGAATTTATTACTCATGGTCCAGAAAGTGTTGATAATCATCCTGCTTCAATTGATCATAAATTTAATCCAACTTTGCAAAAAAGGGATAAATCCATTCCAGCTGCCAACAAGAAACCTTTATATTCAAGACAATCATCATCACAATTTTTGAATAGACAAAGATATGATAATCATTTAAATGCATCAAATACATTAACACAAAAAGAACTATTAGCCAATAGTTCTAATCCAGTATGGCATCATGAAACGATTTTTGATGTTATTGGATCACATTCTGAATTAGATATATCAGTTTATGATTCTGATGAAACTTTTTTGGGTCATGTTAGACTTAGACCAACAACATTATCAAATCATAAAAATTTAGAATGGGTTAAATTAGAATCAAGAGTTGATGGTGAAAATATTGAAGGTGAAATTAAAGTTAGTTGGGATTATTCATTAACAAGAAAAAGTCAATATGGTCCAAAAGATTTTGAAGTTTTAAGATTATTAGGTAAAGGTACTTTTGGTCAAGTTTTCCAAGTTCGTAAAATTGATACTGATCGTATCTATGCTATGAAAGTTCTTTCCAAAAAAGTGATTGTTCGTAAAAAGGAAATTGCACATACTATTGGTGAACGTAATATTCTTGTTAGAACTGCTGGTGCTTCATCACCTTTTATTGTTGGTTTAAAATTTTCATTTCAAACTCCAACAGATCTTTATTTAGTTACTGATTATATGAGTGGTGGTGAATTATTTTGGCATTTACAAAAAGAAGGAAGATTTGCTGAAGAACGTGCTAAATTTTATATTGCAGAATTAGTACTTTCATTGGAACATTTACATGATAATGGGATTGTTTATAGAGATTTGAAACCTGAAAATATTTTATTAGATGCCAATGGACATATTGCATTATGTGATTTTGGTCTTTCCAAGGCTGATTTATCCACTGGTGATACTACAAATACTTTTTGTGGTACAACTGAATATTTAGCACCTGAAGTTTTATTAGATGAAGCTGGATATACCAAAATGGTTGATTTTTGGTCATTAGGTGTGTTAATTTTTGAAATGTGTTGTGGTTGGTCACCATTTTATGCTGATAATACTCAACAAATGTATAAAAACATTGCATTTGGTAAAGTTCGTTTCCCTAAAGAAGTTTTGAGTGCAGAAGGTCGTTCTTTTGTTAAAGGGTTATTGAATAGAAATCCTAAACATAGATTAGGTTCACAAAATGATGCAAGAGAATTAAAAGCACATCCATTTTTCCAAGATATTGATTGGCAAGCATTAACAAATAAGAAATTACCACCACCTTTCAAACCACATTTATCATCAGAAACTGATACATCAAATTTTGATCCTGAATTCACCAATACCAGTGCCTCAGTGATTGATAAGCAATTTCATTTAGCATCTACACCATTAAGTCCAGGTGTTCAAGCCAATTTCAAAGGTTTTACATTTGTTGATGAATCCACCATGGAGGATTTCCATTCAAAGAGAGCTCATCAACAAAATGGATTTAAAGAATTTGGTTCATTTATACCAGGTAATCCTCATTTACCACCAGCTGAAGATGTCATTGAAGATGAAGAAGAATTAGCAGAGGAAGATTTTGTTGATCAAGATGGTGACCAAGAAATGGATGATCAATTTGTCAATGGTCAATTTGATCTGTGATGGTCATTTTGACCAAGTTTTCATTTTACAAACAGCATGCATTATAGAATGTCATTTTTTCACTCGATATTGTATTATTTGTTTTTTTTTACAGATTTGTCATTTCCTTCAATACGTTATGAAGAGTCTGGTGGGTCCTCTCTATTGTCTATTGTTTTCTATTCAGTTTCTTGCTTCAAGTTCACTTCTGTTTCAAACTGTATTTTATCAAGAGAGACCAAGACTCGACATTTTTATTATAGTATACACATTTACAATTATATATTTATCACCACAAATTCATAGAGTAATAATATTTCCAGTCACATTGAATTAAGGTACAATCTGTAGATATGTGACCAATATTTTTTTGTATTTAAAAAACCGTGCAGCTAATCTCAGGCCCAGCTGGATGATCGATGAGCTCCATATCACCCACTTTAGCCCTCTGTACATGTATATTAATTGATAAATTCTCAGCTTATGCTTCTATAGCCAAGTCTAGAATTCGCGGGTGTGCGCCGAACATATTTCCGTTTTGGGCGAAGCCTGAGGGAAAAACAAAAGTGCAACATTTCACAATGAGACAAGTTGCCCACATTGCAACAACGGTATATATAAAGAGGATTGACGCTCTGGCTAAAAGCTCAACAAGGCTCTGTTTAAACATTGTTTCTGAGAGAACATACAGAGAGCTGACCACGCAGCTTCGCAGGACTTGCCCCCCAGGAAAACTACGTTCGCACCTAATTTGAGCTTTATAGGCAAGTTTCAAAAGTACATGACAATCGTCTGATCAGGTAATCAGAATAAATTTGGATTTATTAACTTGTTGTTACTGGTCAAGGAAAGAGCTTTAGTGCTACATCAAGATCAGTCAAGTGAATTGTGATATAGCTGAAAGTGAATAACTGACACAATAACTCATCTGGAGGAAATACACCTAATAAAGACCGTTCAATGGCTCCAAAAGTGAAGAACGAAAACACTCCAGAGCTCATGGATAACAACGGGAACAATACCAGTGGTGATGTCAGCTTGAATGCCACTCTGGGGATACCTTTGACCAATGCCTCTTCAACCACCTCGGGCTCCACTGATTTCGTTAAAAAGCTATTTCTAATGTTGGAAGAAAATGACTACGATAAAATTGTAAGGTGGACAGCAAAAGGTGACTCTTTTGTTGTATTGGATACAAACGAATTTACTAAAGAAATCTTACCAAAGCATTTCAAACATTCGAATTTCGCAAGTTTTGTTCGTCAATTGAACAAGTACGATTTCCATAAGGTTAAATTATCAAATGAAGAAAAACAGATCAATGAGTATGGTGATGGTGCTTGGGAGTTTAAACATCCAGATTTTAGAAGACATGATCGTGAAGCTTTGGAAACAATCAAGAGAAAAGGTCCAACACAGAAAAGAGCTAATGAAGAACCTTCAAGCAGTGAAACTGTTAATAAATTAGAAGACACAGTAGCGAAATTAAAAGATGATCAAAAAATTTTATTTGATGAATTGAAACTGATGAATTCTAAATATACCACTGTTATTGAATCCATAATAACTTTGAAAAACACAAATGATCGTTATTTTAGAAGTATATCCACTTTGGTCAATTGTTTATCAACAAATGGTATAAAACTACCTCAATTGGATTTACCTCCAATTGATTCTCCTATATTACAACCTCCTCCAACTCATGAAGCTCATCATCAACACCAACAACTTTTAGGCTCGGTACAACAACAACAACAACATCTGCAACAGCCTAGAATACATCGTCCTTCAAATTCACAATCATCAGCCCATCAATTACAACAACAACAACCTCCTCCTCCACAACCACCACAACAACAAGGACCACCAGGACAACATGGACGTCAAGAGTCAATTGATCGTCAAACTCAATCTCCACCAAAACCTTTAAGACCTGGATTCCATGTTTTATTAGTGGAAGATGACGCTGTTTGTATTCAACTTTGTCAAAAATTTCTTGTTAAATATGGTTGTACAGTACAAGTTGTTACTGATGGATTAACAGCTATATCTGCATTAGAAACTGCTAAATATGATATAGTATTTATGGATATTGTTATGCCTAATTTGGATGGTGCAACTGCTACATCAATTGTTAGAAATTTTGATTTACAAACTCCAATCATTGCAATGACTGGTAATATTAATGAACAAGATCTTGTTGTTTATTTACAACATGGAATGAGTGATATTTTGGCTAAACCTTTTACAAAAGATGATTTATATCTAATGTTACAAAAATATTTAAGTTCAAGAGTACCATTAATGTATCAAACTCAACAACAACAACAAAATCATCAACCACCACAGCAACAACAATCTGTTAGTCCCAATGTCGATAACGAACCTTTTACAAAAAAGCAAAAAGTTTAATTGATTTTAATTTTTGTCTAGTGTTTATCTTCATTTATCAGTTTTTATGTTTTAACGTGCTTATTTTCTTTCTTTGTCAATAGTTTTTTGGTACAATTCTCATTTATTCATGTATAATTGTACTATGGTTTTGAGGAGATCAAGATTTGTATTATATGATGGAAAATTTAATTTGGTATAATTGCTTGTAGTATTAATTCTATACATACAGTAGAACTGCTTATGATTCTTCATTTGCAACTGCAATAACTTTTTCATCAAATCTTACAGATTTTCTTCTTGATTTTTCTTCATCATTATGTTCAGGAGTTTCAATTTCAAATTCTTCACCATTATGATTTTCATTTAAAAATTTCTTAATATCAGCCTTTGATTGTTGAATTGCAGGTTTTTCACTTGATTTTCTTCTTTGAATAATTTTAGAATCATCTTTACATTTTTGACAATTACAAATAAACCCCCAATTAACTCTTAATTCTCTTAATCTTTGATTTAATGAATGTGATGGATTAACATAACTTGTAGTTAATTCTTCATTTGCCCTTATGTTTCTTTTAGCAAATACTTTAATACCATCAGTTTTCTTTTCACCAAATTGAACACGAACATTTGGATCACAATTATGATTTAAATGTGATTGAATTAAAAATAAAGAACCATCGATATTATTAATGTTATAAGTACCCAAATGAATTAAATATTCTTCATAACTTAATTTATCATTAGGGAAACATTCATTAAATTGAGTAAATGCTTCCTTCCATAAAGATTCTTGTTGTTCTTTAACAAATAATGCACCACCACCGTTATTACTATTGTCAAAACTTGCACCAATACCTGATGAATCAATAGCCTTATATCTAATATCTTGACTAACTTTTGCCATTGCATTGAATTGTTTTGACAATACACCAGTCTTATCAGTGATACAATAAGAATGAATTAACCCAACAGCAAATGCAGCATTCCATTTATTTTCTTGACAAAATTTTTCATATTTTATCCAAGCTGAAGATATGATTTGCTTTTTACTTGAAGCGGCCTTTTTAGGATCATCATGATAAACATTATGTTTTAACAATTGGTGAACTTTATCATTTTTTTTACAAAATTGTGAACACCAAATATCACGACAAACATTACAGTCTAAACCTCTAAGTACAGATTTTGATGAATTATTTGTGGAGATTAAAGTTCCACAATAAGTACATGCTTTTGAATTTGCAATTAAATTGACTCTATCCAAAGGTGGAATGAAAAATAATGGTGATTTTTCCTCCCAAATCAATTCACCTTCTTTGAAAATATTTGAAGCATAAAGACCTTTACCTCTATTTTTAGTAAATTGTAATCTAATGTTTTTGGGTAGTGAAAGATCCGGAGTTTCTTTTGATGTAATTTCATTAGCATAGGTATATTGTTGAGCACTACTCAGTAAATTATAACTTTTCAACACTGTTTTCAATCTTTTTTCACTCAATGACCAGTTTGGATTTTCCTTCTTAACTAAAGCGTGTAGTTTCCCAATACCTAAATCTTCATTTGCAGAATCTTCTTTCCATAATTTGATCACTGCATCGACGATACGACGCTCATGGGGCACTTCTGGTTCAGAACTCTTCACAGTGTTCTCCTTATCATTGATATCAAGCACTTCAATGCTGGGAAGGGTCATTTTTCTGCGGTGTAATAAGTGCAAATGGTACAAATTTTGTCGGAATCTGAGCTCTTTCGATGACTTTTCCAGTTCAAAATTTTGACGCTTTCGATGAGGCTTTTACAGACACGGGGAAATTTGGCAGAAATATTGTGCCCGCAAATTGAAATAGCTTCGTGATCAATTCAAGTTACAACTTACGACCCACTTTAACCAACAACTTGTTCAGATTACCGAGTTGAAAAGATCAAGATAACGCAATGTTCAAAAGAAGTATCACCTGTGGGCTCAAGAGTGGACAATTGGTCTTCAAGAGACCTTTACAGCCAAGTTTTGTGCGATTCAACACCACAACTGCAGCCAATACTGTCAACAACTCCACATCTATCCCAATATCAAACCAAGCAACAATCAACACTGGCTCATCAGGATCCAATAACAGTGGGAAGAACCCCCAAAAGAAGTCTTCCAACTTGCCATACTATATCGCAGCGTTGATCTTAGGTATCACCACTGCTCAATTTATCCCGATCAGCTCTATAGCAAAGTTCTTGATTAGTGAGAAGTTACCGAAACCAAATACACCAGAAGCTGAAGAGTTTAAACAACAATTGGAAAAAGAGTTACAAAACTTGCCATTGTATAGAGAGTTGAATGCAAATCCAAACTATGAAGCCATTAGAGCATGGAACTATGTTGATTCAAACACTTTGAACCAACTGCTAACTAGCGGAACATTATCAACACCAGGTGGGTTTGCTATAAAGCCAATATTATTCTTTGACAAGGAAAAAAAACAGTCCATTTCTATTTATCATGTTGGTGAAAAGTTATGTGGATATCCATACTTGGTTCATGGTGGTATCTTGGCCACAATATTGGATGAAATCTTGAAGAGAACATCATCAATGAGTTTTGGAATGGATCCATTAGGAACATACAAACCAGATACAATCAAGACCAGGGTCATCGAATTACAATATAAATTCCCCACGGTGGCCAATAGTTTCTTAGTGATCAAATGTAAAGACGATGGTGATAAAGTTGATGGAAGAATCGAGACATTGGATGGGAAATTGTTGGTACAAGGGCTAGGTGTTTTTGAGAAACGTTAAGCGCTATATTTTAAAGATTAAATACTATACATTTCAACGAGTGTAGAAATTTGTCCTTATAATCAATCCGTCTAATGGTTCATCATGAGATTCAGTTGGTAGTGAATCAACTAACTGATCACCCAGTCCAATTCCTAACAAATATGGTTTTGTACCAAACTTGTTCTGATGTCTTTTGATAAAATCATCATAGAATGCCCCACCATGACCCAATCTATCCAGTTGAGAAGTGAATGCAACGCCAGGCATTATCAAGAGATCCAAAGGATCTGATGATTCCAGTAAGTTTTCACCACTTGTGGGCTCTTTCAATTTGTATTTACCTCTAGGCTGTAAGTTTAATATTGACTCATAGTCTTCCATCTTGTAGAAAACCAAATAGAATGGTTCCTCTTTGTATAGCTTCACCGAGGTTGACTCATTGTTCTTTGCGATATTCGGCAAAAAGACCTTCTTCCCTCTGTCGAATGACTCTTTGATTATCAATTGGGTCTTGATCTCTGTATCCATACTCATAAAGATCCCCACGCTCTTTGCATTCTTGAACACTTGTAGGTCTTTTAGCACGGTTAATGACTCAACAGACTGGTCCACAATGTCATGGAACGCCATGGAGTGTAGTTTGCCCATAACATCTTTCCTCAATAGTCTTTTACTAGCCTGGATACTGGTCATTTTGGCTATCTTATCGTGATTATGTATGAGTCAAGTACCAGCTTTGGCATGTTGAAGATGGGTTGTTTATCAGCTTTTCGGTAATCACAGGCTGCAACTTTTGGGGCCTGTAACGGTCCGATGCTCCCTGCTGGGCAGAGCCCTGCCTAGCTACTGCCTAGCTACTGCCTAGCTCAGCGGGCCCAGTCTCGTGGTGCGCCGCCGTTTGCCGCAATCAGCTCATTCGAGATCTCCAAATTTGTTTTATCGGTAAAGAAAATTATTTATAAACGCGCGAATTGTCACAAAAAAAAACAAATTTCACCAAAGAGTAAAATAGTATCACATATAAATTGTGAAAAATCATGTCCGTTTCCAACTCTTTGCACAATATGAAGTCCATCTTCAAACAGCCGCTGTTGAAAATGACCGTGTCTTCTCTACATACATCCGCCAGAAACGTAAACTTGGCCAAGCTAGATGCTTCAAAACTACAAATCACCAAAACTGAAACTCCAAAGACTCCATTACCAAATGATAAATTAGTGTTTGGTCAAACTTTCACAGATCATATGCTTTCCATCAAATGGAACGCTGAAAAGGGTTGGGAAGCCCCACAGATTGTCCCATACGGTCCAATCTCGTTGGATCCTTCTGCATGTGTGTTTCATTACGCTTTTGAACTATTTGAAGGTTTGAAAGCCTACAGAGATTCAAATGATCAAATCAGAATGTTTAGACCTGACAAGAATATGAAAAGAATGAACCAATCAGCTGATAGAATCGTGCTACCAACTTTTGAAAGTGAAGAATTAATCAAATCTATTGGTGAATTAATAAAACTTGATAAACATTTAATTCCAAAAGATAAAGGTTATTCCCTATACATTAGACCAACTTTAATCGGTACCACCGCTGGATTAGGTGTTGGTATCCCTGATGAAGCTTTGCTATATGTTATCACTTCACCAGTGGGGCCTTATTATTCAACTGGTTTCAAAGCTGTTAAATTAGAAGCTACCGATTACGCCACAAGAGCTTGGCCAGGTGGTGTTGGTGACAAAAAATTAGGTGCCAACTATGCTCCATGTATCAAACCACAATTAGAAGCTGCTTCAAGAGGTTATCAACAAAATCTATGGCTATTTGGAGAGGAAAAATACATTACTGAAGTTGGTACAATGAATGTTTTCTTTGTATTTAAAGATTCCAAGACTGGTAAAAAGGAATTAGTCACTGCTCCATTAGATGGTACCATCTTGGAAGGTGTTACAAGAGATTCCATCTTGGAATTAGCTAGAGAAAGATTAGATCCAAATGAATGGGAAGTTAATGAACGTTACACAACCATTTTTGAAGTTGCTGAAAGATCTCAAAAGGGTGAATTAGTTGAAGCATTTGGTTCAGGTACCGCTGCCGTTGTTTCTCCAATCAAGGAAATTGGTTACAAAGGTCAAGATATCAATGTTCCAATATTGGAAGGTGAACAATTTGGTGAATTGACAAACACTGTTGCACAATGGATTGCCAAAATTCAATACGGTGATGAAGAATATAGAGATTGGAGTCGTGTTGTTGCTGATTTGAAATGAGCGACAAGGCATTTAAAGGAAAAATAGAGTTTATGATAAAGGTTTCTCGTTAAATCATCAAATAATACATTTTTAACGTTTATATCTTCTTTTTGTAGAAATTTCGCAAAATTTCGCGTTTTGCGTAATTTAAATCAGTTTGAATTTCCTCTTTCCGGTAAAACAAAATACGAAAAATGAAATATATTTGAACCACAAAACAGACATATCAAACAATAATCATTATCTAGAACAAAGATCGAACGGCATTTATTTAGCTAGTAACATACCACTTCCATTGTTAAACAGGCTTAAGACATGGCATTTTTATTCAAAAGAAACCCCAAAACTCCACCAGAACTTGTCAGAGCATTAAATGAACAAGTTGTTAAGATTGATACAACAAATGATAAACGCAAAATTCAAGATGAAATAGCTCGTTATTTATCCACAATTAAAGTTATATTACATGGTGATGAAGATAATGATCCTCAACCTGATCAAATAGCACAACTAGCACATGAAGTATATCAAACAGACGTGTTATTCTATCTAATTTCAAATTTACAACATTTAGAATTTGATTCAAGGAAAGATGTTGCAAATTTATTTACAACTTTACTACGACGTCAAATCGGTAATAGATCCCCCACAGTGGACTATTTGGTACAGAAACCAAACATTTTAAACTTATTATTGAAAGGTCCAGAAGTCCCTGATGTTTGTTTAATAACTGGTGGTATCCTTAGAGATTGTCTAAAGATTGAAATCTTGACAAAGATTGTGCTTCAAGATCCTATTGTATGGAAATATTTTGAATTTAGTCAAAGAGGTACTTTTGAAAATATGACTGATTCATTCCAAACATTAAATGATTTATTCACTATACATACTAAGTTGGTTGCTGAATGGTTTAATTCATTTTCCAAAGATTTTATAAAGCATTTGAACAAATTAATTGGTTCAAACAATTATGTCACCAAGAGACAATCGATCAAATTATTATCACAATTGATATTGACTAGACAACATAGTAAATTTATGCTTGAATATGTTAACGACCCAGAAAATTTAAAATTGATTATGATTTCACTAAGTGATAAATCCAAAAATTTACAATTAGAAAGTTTTAATGTTTTCAAAGTTTTCGTTGCTAATCCAAAGAAGAACAAGGCGGTATTGGATATATTGATAAAGAATAGAGAGAAGCTGATTTTGTTTTTACAGAATTTCACATTCAATGATAAAAATGCTGATTCTAATTTCCAAGATGAAAAGGAATTTGTTATGCAACAGGTTGAAGATCTACCAAGAATTGTTAGTACAAACTCTCATGTAAATCTGGCAAATGCAGGAGCCACTACAAATTCAGTTTAAAACCTTTGTTGACTGCTTGTTTCCATTCGTTATGTGTCATGATTAATTAATATATACAGTTTATTATTTATGAAAAAGACTAAAACTGTAATCCTTCTAATTGTCGTAATGTGTTTGATTTGCAGGTCTTTGAATCGTTAATTAATGGGCTTTCAAAAGAATGATGAGGTGCTTCTGGAAATGGCTGATTTGCTGGAACGTTAGGCAATTTAGGTAATGGATCAATATGTGTGGATTCAATCGATATTGGATCTGTTGGTTGATTCCCATCATTAATGATTTGAGAATCATCTGATTCATTATATCTTGATTCATCAAATGAATCAAGTTGTAAAAATTGATTTAAATAATAAAATTTACCAGAGATTTGTTGATCAATAACTAATTCACCCATATTTAATCCAATTTTTAAAATTTCCTCAGTTATAGTTAATGACCAATTAAAAGAATCAATTATTTTCAAAATACTTGAATATTTATAATTTGAAACATCCTCATCACCAAAAGTTTCTATAAATTTTTTAATATCTTGAATTATTTTAGAATCTGTACCAAATCTTGAATCTTGAACCACTAATACATTATTAATTTTTTTAAAAATTAAAGGTAATCCAAGTTCTGGGAAATATTCACATGATTTATACAATTCATCAGGTGAAATTAAATTTATACCAATTCTTCCTCTATTATATAAGGCATAAAGATCAATCATTGTGATAATACCACCTTCTTCTTGAAGAATACCATCATTTATTAAAAAATCTGATAATTGTCGTGAAATTTCTTGTAAATATAATTTTTGATTTGATGGATCATTGGATTCATTTAAAAGATCTTTTGTTACTTGATTTATACTAGGAATTTTATTTTGTTGATTATCTGATGTGTTTAATTTTTTAAATGATTCTGTTAATTCTAAAATTTCATTTGCCTTATTTAATAATGCTTGTAAATCATCTAGTGAAGAATTTATAATTTGTTCATTTTTCCTAGTTTTATTTTCTTCTTGTTGCGCTAATCTATGAATTCCAAATCCTATTGAACTTGTATGAGAAAGTGGAGGTGTGGTTGTTTCACTTCCAGAATTGGATGTGTTTTGAAGCTTTTGAGCATCTTTATTAACATTTCCAGAGTTAAGCACCGTATCCCATTTGAATTTTTCTAAAGTTTCTTCAAGTTTGGCAAGAAAGAATTTATCACCATTTTTATGGAAACTTAATTTAATGAAAGGTGTAGTGTTATCAGTAAGACCATCTGTTGATTCCGTTTCAATCTTTACACGATCATCAAACAATTGAGATTCATCTTGTGAATTATCATTGATCTTATTTGAAGGTAAAATGGTTCCACATAATTCACAATTTCTTAGCGAAGGATGATTAAGGAAAGTACAAGTTGGACAAGCAATTTGCTTTGGTGCTAATGCCTTTGTCTTGATTTTCGGTACTTCTGATTCTTCAAATGAAGTTGATGAAGCTTTTGCAGAATTTAACGCTTGTTGTATAATTTCTGAATTTGATTTAATACCACAAGTTTCACAAATTGGAAGATATTCAGGATTATTTGGGTTAATATTTGATGTGACATTGTTGGAAAAGGAGCATATGGGGCAGATCCAGGGAATAATTTTAGCTTTGATTGGTTTCTGAAGAGAGCTAACTTGTCGGCTTTTTTTCTTCCCTAGTTTTTTCAAGAATATAGTAATTTTAGGTGATGATTTCAAGAATTTTTGTGTGTAATCCAATTTATCAATATCAACATGTTCAATGGAAACAGAAAAATCCTTTGGATTCTCATTGTCAATGTATATGAGTCTCTGCGATGTGAGATATGCTCTACCGTTTTGTCTTTGTAAGATCTTTGATTTGCCCTGATATAATCCAATGTTATTCTCCACTAAAACATCCACCTCTTTTTCTCTCAACACAGGTCTCGAGCCAGCTGATAATTCAACAGAATGCCAATGCGGGAGTTGACCCATAATACAAGAGCAGTATATGCTTTAATGATCAATCGATGTGAGTTTAACCAAAATTCTCATGTCTCCGTATAGGATATGTTTAGATCAAACAAAAACATATAGTACTCAAATGCTGCCATTTCGTGACGTGTCAGCAACTGGGAGAAGCAGCAAAAAAATAGAACTCCTCATGGGGGGCTCGAACCCCCGACATTTCGGTTAACTTCCGCTAAGAAATGGGTGTTCCCTAGTTTGACTGTAAAAGCCGAACGCTCTACCAACTGAGCTAACAAGGACGAGTTCTGACCGATAAATTTTGCCGTTTGTGTGACTCTGCTTGTCTACGATTAGTCATTGCTGAGTCAGCGGTTTTTTTTTTGCGCAAATTTGATGAAAAAGTTCTGTAATAGGTAACTTTGAAGCGCAAATGAAATCTCGGATAATTTTTTTTGACGCCAAAGTTAATCTTGAGTGATGTGAAGTTGTGAACCTATTGTAAGAGGATTGTCAGAGTATTGAGCTTTGTTTAACGTCTTACATATGATTAACAGATCTCATGAGTATTGAATCTTCACAGGAAACTAGTGTGTTTTAGTCTTTTTTGACGCTTATTCTTCAACCATGGACCAAAGTCCAAAGTCCACAGTATCACCAGCAAGTGAAAAAGGGTGTATAAATATTAACGATGATTTTACTGGCCAATGCTTTACACTATACCACGGCCAGTAAAGGACCCCCAAGAAAGCACTTTGCCATGGTGTTCTCGAGCCAATTGGGTACCTGGCGATGGTAATGCTACATTTCGTGGAGTACTCCATTGTGTCGATGACTCTTGGACCTGGACCTTGTAGAAGATTGAGTTTCGAGACATTGTGTCAAGTGTTTAACCGTTGTACAATTCACTAAACAACAAAGCACAAAATAGACACAAAATTTAGTCTAAACACCAAACACTCTTCATTCTCTCGGACTGCGATGATTGGACATTGGACACATCGCTGCAGCAGCCAGCTGCCACTCTGACATGGACATGGCTTTCCCTTGTACGGGAAACGGGAAAGCCCAATCCAGGCCATCTGAGCTCCGTTGAGCTTAGGGCGTAAACTTGTAGGCTGGCTCTGCCTAGACAGGCCCAGCCTAGCACTCTGCCTAGCCCAGCCCAGTCTCTGCCCAGCTTCTCACTAGTTAAAAGCTGTTTTTTGCTAAGTTGGTGATCTCATAACCAAATGGCAACTCTGGTCCGAAACGTACACCTTCAAAAATTTAAATCTGGCGTAAAATTTGAAAACAATATACACAACTCGAATTTCTGCTAAAACTGGTATTTCAACTTGCTGGTGAATTCAACCGTTCTGACACAATCTTTGCCTTGGTGATTGCACTGTTTTCAAAGAACTGGAATCTTGGTTGCTGAAGCTGTTTCCTGGATCTATATTGCCATATATATATCCTTGCGCTAGTACCGGATCTCATAACTTTGCCCTGGAAAGACTGAAATTAAACTCACAATCATTGGACAAATCGGTATTCTCGAAGATAATCTCATAGAAATTCAGATATTTTGATTATACTTCCCATATTCCATCACTTTACATTCATATCAAACGAGAATAATGTCATTTGCTAGAAATTCAATACACCAATTCACTGGTAAGGAAACTTTTGGTAGATTGTTGACAAAACTGAAAACTCCAAGTTTAATCTCCACAAGATCATTAACCACTGTGAGACCTAATGCTAAATTTATCAATAACAAACAAAATTCATTATTTACTTCAAATAAAATCTTGAAAGATGCTAGATTTATTTCATCAACTACAAGTTTAAAATCTTCACAATTAGAATTCCCAAAGACAATTCCAAGAGCTAAAACTTTTTTAAATGATACTGCAGTGGGGAAATGTGTTAAATTTTCCATCATTGCTATTGGATTAGGTACAAGTACTTTATCTGTTTTAATCTTGGGATTTTTCATATATGATGCTACAACTTATCATCCAGAAGAACTTCCAGATAATATCAAGATTAACACTTTAGCTTTAAATCCTGAAAAAGGTGGTCCAGAAAATTTACCAGTGTTGAGATATAATTTAGATGATTATGATTCTCCAGATAAAGAACATTTACGTTATAGACCAAAATTAGTTGTTTTAGGTTCAGGTTGGGGTTCTGTAGCTGTTTTGAAAAGTTTAAATCATAATGATTATGATGTTACAGTTATTTCTCCAACTAATTATTTCCTTTTCACTCCATTATTACCCTCGGCTGCTACTGGTACTTTAGAAGTTAAAACTCTTATTGAAAGTATTAGAAAAATTGTTAATCATTTAGATGGTCATTATTTAGAAGCTTATGCTGATAAAGTGGAATTTAGTGATAAATTAGTTAAAGTTCATCAATTTGATAAATCTACTGGTCAAAATCAAGAATTTTATGTTCCTTATGATAAATTAGTTGTTGCTGTGGGTTCAAATTCAAATACTCATGGTGTTGAAGGTTTAGAACATTGTAATCAATTGAAAACTGCAGAAGATGCAGTGGAGATCAAGAAAAAAATCACATATTTATTAGAAAAAGCTTGTTTACCAACAACTTCTGATGAAGAACGTAAACGATTATTAAGTTTTGTTGTTTGTGGTGGTGGTCCAACAGGTGTTGAATTTGCAGCTGAAATTTATGATTTATTAAATGAAGATTTACCAAAATCTTATCCAAATATCTTGAGACAAGAATTAAGTGTTCATGTTATTCAATCAAGATCAAATATTTTAAATACTTATGATGAAAGAATTTCTGAATATGCAGCTGAAAGATTTAGAAAAGAAACTATTGATATTTTAACAAATTCAAGAGTTGTTAAAGTTTTACCTGATGAAGTTATTTTCAATCAAATGAATGATGAAGGTAAACCTGAATTAAAATCATTACCATTTGGTCTATGTCTATGGTCTACAGGTGTTGCACAAAATCCATTGGCTAAAGAAATTGTCACTGTATTGGCAGGATCTCAACAAAATAAGAGAGCTATTGAAACCGATTCTCATTTAAGAGTTTATGGTGCACCATTAGGTGATGTTTATGCTATTGGTGATTGTTCCACTGTTAGAACGGATTTAGCTGATCATACAGTGGAATATGTTCGTAAATATATTGTTGATAAACATTTAAAACATATTTCATCAAGTGAAATTGTTACAGATGAAGATATCAAGCATTTAAAATTAAGTTATGGAGAAATTTTTGAATTAGGTTCTGAAATTTCCAAAAGACATCCTCAAGCTTCAGAAGCTTTAAATTTCTTAAATGAATTAGTTCCAAAATATGATAATAATAGAACTGGTCATTTATCATTTGATCAAATTTCTGCATTGTTAAAAGATATCGATTCAAGAATCACTTCATTACCAGCCACCGCTCAAAGAGCTCATCAACAAGGTAAATATTTAGGTAAAAAATTATCTAAATTAGCCAAATCTTCAGTTTCATTAACTGTTAATGATATTTTGGATGGTGATATCGATGATGCTATTTCAAAACCTTTCCAATATAAGCATTTAGGTTCATTGGCTTATATTGGTAACTCTGCTGTTTTCGATTTACCAGGTTATTCATTCGTTGGTGGTCTTGTTGCCATGTATTTATGGAGAGGTACCTATTTCGCTCAATCTGTTAGTTTAAGAACTAGAGTCTTGTTGTTTTTGGATTGGTTGAAGAGAGGTTTATTCGGTAGAGATATTCTAAGTGTATGATTATTGAACATATAAAGATAGAGTATAGTGCATTAGCAAAAAGAATATAAATAGATTTGTTTTGAGTTGTGAACGTAGTGAGCTACAATGTATTGGAAATAAAATCGTATATTGTGAATCGGCAGTTTGACTTTAATCAGACATGTTTTGATGAACAATATTCAATTATGGACAGATCTTGCAGATCTACTTAAATTGAGTATCAATAGTCCAACAACAAGACAATTAAAACATAATGGTAGTGGCCCACGGAGGCAGTGACTGAACCTATGATCAGCCAGAACAATTGCCAGTTATATCAAAGATTCATAAAAGGTAAGTGATTAATGCAATCATTACCATCTTAAAACAAAAGCGGATACCCCACAAGTCAAGACGAGAAACAAATGAAAATGAAACCGTACCGTATAAATACAAGTGCTTTGGAGAATAAGAATCTACACAAACTTGGAGAAGATATTTAATATCTTTTGCCACCAATTTACACAAAAACGATAATCAGTAATTAAATTATGGTTTCCCTGGATACAAAATATATCTTTGTAAAGACACAAACACAATTTGTAGAACACAAAGACACACAATGGATTCAGGTATAAAAAGCACTGGTTTGTGCTGAGGATGACTGCTCATCATTCACATTCCACAAAGAAGAGTTTCAAATCTACAAAATGGTCAGTTCCAAAGTTGGTAATTCAAGAGAACACATGTCTGAGTTGTTTAACGATTTCAAAAAATTAAAGATTGATGGTGCAAACAATGAAAATCAAAGACCTGATCAGCTACAAAGCTCTTTAAATGATGTTCTAAATGTCAAGTCCAAATATCAAAATCCAAACAAGGTGGAATCCTTTTATGAAAGTCAAAATCGTAAAGATGAAAGCTCTACTGTTACACTTTATATCGGTGATTTGGGTCCAAATGTCACTGAAAAACTTGTTCTGAATCTTTTCTCCAGTTATAAATCATTCTTATCTGCTAAAGTTTGTCATTCACCTACAACAAGATTATCATTAGGTTACGGTTATGTCAATTTCTCAAATGGTAAAGATGCTAAAAGGGCAATGGAAGATTTAAACTATACCATTTTATTGAAGAAGGAAATTAGAATCATGCCCTATATGAAGGGTAAAAATCAATCATTTATGAGTACAAATGTATTTGTCTCCAATTTAAACACTGAAAATTTATCATTACGTGGATTTTATGAGAAATTTAAACATATAGGTACCATTTTGTCTTGTAAAGTTGATTTCAAAAAAAGACAAGGTTTCATTTCTTTCCAAGATAAAGAAATTGCTGAAAATTTTGTCAAATTGTACAATGATACATTAATCGACGGTTCAAATATTCATTGTTCAATTCATATTCCAAAAGCTTTGAGAAAGTTCAGTTTAGAATTTGAAGCTAAAGATCAAATCAATTCAGAGGGATTGACCAATCATGCTGTATCACCACCACCATTAGTGAAATCCACTACACAAGATTCAATTATCACCACTATTCATACACCATTAAATGAACAACCTGAAAAATCTCATGATGAACCAAAAATTGGAATCAAATCTGAAACTAAACAACAGAAACCTGTTATCAACAACACTACAGATGCATTCAATCAAATTTATGTAAAAGGCTTACCAATAACCGTTACAAATGATGAAATTGAAGCAATTTTTGAACCTTTTGGTACAATTTTGGAAATCTATAAAGAAACCGTGGCCAACTATAGATCTACTTGGTGTCTTGCTACATTTGAAAAACATGAAAGTGCAGTCTCTGCAATTAAAAATTGTCATCGTGTTGTTTACAAGGAGAAAAGATTGACATGTGTAAAGGCTTTGAAAAAAGCTGAACGTCAAAGGGCTTTAAACAATACCAAATCTTTATTAGAGGTGAAGGAAATTCCACAAAACTCAAATTCAAAAGTTACCAAAATTCCTGACCAGAAGATTCATTCACCAGTTCAATCCAATCATTATTCAAGCAAGTTGTTCATCTACAATCTTCCAAACTCGGTTAATGAAAACTTTTTCAAATTATTCATTAGAAGTTATCAATTGGATGGGAAAGTTGTCAAGTATTCCTTCAGCAAAGGTGCAAGAGAAAATTACATTGAGTTTCAAAAAAAATCAGATGCTGTTTCCATTCATCAAAAGCTCAATGGTGTTAATTTATCTGGTTTAATCATTCAAACCAGTCTTATTCCATTGGATGATGTTCGTAAAGACAATGAATTTATAAGAACCAGCTCTAATATTTTTGAATATCCAATTGACAAACATCGTGAATCTATCAATAATGGTCATCATCACCAACAACTTTACTCAGGTGGTTCAAATTTCCATCCAATTGGACATTCCGCTTCTTTCCATTCGCAACCAAATTTTCCACCAATTGTCAAATATCAAGAACCATCACTGAGTATTCCAAGTACTGTTCCTTCACCAGTTGAATTAAATGAACCTACATTATCAACTTTGGCAACTTTTGAAACGAATCCAATCACTGAACCACATATCAAAGATATCCAGGGGAAAAGATATAGACTTATTCCTGTTTCAAGAAATCCTAGTTTATCTGATCATGTGGAAACTGGTATCAGACAATCAGGTGTTCCCGTGAATTATCAACAATTTTACAAAAATTCATATGAATCAAGTTTGAATGAAACTTTGCAACAAAGTGTTGAGAAATTAGCCTTGCGTCAAATTGATTTTTTAACTTATCCAGCTGCAACAAGAACTAGAAATTTAAAGAAGGTTTTAGATTATTTGTTTATTACATTTTGGGATCATAAGGTTGATGAAGTTGAAAAATTTGTTCAATTTGCTGAAACTGATCTAGGTCTTGTCTCGATTTTTAAAGAAAGGTTGATTGGTGCTATTAGATTACTTGGATATGAAAGATGATCGATCTAGGACTTTGCATATTTTACTTTGAAGTGAAACACGAATATTAAATGAAGTGAGTTAATTATGCTCACTTGTTTTGAAAAATTTAAAAAAACCTTTCAAAAGAAAAACACTATTGCTACAAGTATACTCATAATTATGAAAAGAAGAATCAAATTTTGTACGTATTGATTTGATGTTTGCTTGTATACACATACATTAATGGACCATGTCGGTGTGTACTCGTGATGTATACTAATGTATATGAGTAAGCTTGATCAGTGTATAATACGTAGAAAGTAATCACTTGCTACATTTGTAAAACCAAATTTATACAACAACCCACTATATTACACCATTATACAACAACTTATATTTGAAGTCTTAAGCCAATTCTACATAGTTTGCCGGGAAGATACCTTCTTTACCATTAACTCTTCCAGTCCACCAATCATCTGTAGATTCTGATTTTTTCACAATTTGTATAACATCACCTTTTCTAAATGGTAAATCACCAGATTGTTCACCTTCAAATGAAAATAATGCAATTGCCTTTGAACCTCTTGGTTGAGTAGGAGGAGTTGATCTTGTATTGGAACCAAAATTTGGTTTTTCAGATCTTGGTCTTGAAGGTTTATCAGAATAATTTGATTCAAAATGAGATTTTTGGAAACGACGATTTAAATCATCAACATCATCACTATTACTTCTATTTCTTGAATTTGGTGAATCATATCGATCATAAACATCATCTTCCCATGATGAACCTCTAATTGGTTTTTTAGTTGAACCACCACCTCCTCTTGTGGCACTACCTCTTGTATAATATTCCCTATCATCATCTGAATCATCGTCATATTCATCAGAATATCTTCTTTGTTGTCTTCTTGCAGATGGAGAAGATGTACTACCACTTCTTCCATATGCACCTGGTCTAGAATATGATGATCTTCCATCACTATCTAATGAAGTAGTTTCAGAGTTGAAATCAGGTATATCGTTATAATAATCATCATCTTCTTCGTTATAAAAATCTCTTCTCTTTGTAAATGCTTTAGATTCTAAAACTCTAAATAATGCATCACAAGCAGCTGGAGCCTCAACTCTACCTGCTAAAATTTGTCTAGCTTTACAATTATTACCATAGAATTTTCTATTGGCTTCTCTTCTTTCCACTATAGCTGAACCTTCTAATGAAACACCAGCGAAAAGACCTTTAGTTTTTGAGTATGAAAAAATAGCAGCTGCAGATTTTAATGAAGCAGTACCACCAGCTTCTGCATTTCTACCTAATGGCCCCGCGGCCAATGAGATGTTACCACCAAGAGTTATTGAACCAGCTTGAGCAAATGAATTAACAGCCTCTTTGGTGTTTAATATAAACACAAAATCTGTCAATTCAGCACCAATTTGACCACCAACACCTGCACCTGCAGTGACAATTGCAGAAGGTGGAGACCATGAACCATCAGGTAAACGAGCCATGATGACACCTGAGCCTGCTCTTCCCGAAAATAAGAATCCAGCTTTTAACACTGTAATTACAGCTAAACCTTTGGCATTTTGTAAAATATCTGGAGGGATAACTTGGTCTACACCGAGCATTTGATTTGGTTTGATGAAGCTGGCCAATATCTTACCAGCTTTTCTAAAATGATGGTTTGTTAGTATAATGATGTTATAAATGTGATTATGGACCGAGTTGATGAGACGTAAGGACATGTCGGGATCTATCCGAAGGCAAGAAAGCTGGTCTGAGGGTACAATATTGTACTTCCATTGCGATTAATACTTCCAATGCTCCACAATCAACATCACCAACAGATCCGCAGCCTTGATAAACCCTTTATATCACCAGCTCATCAGCCAACCCACTCTCGGCCACGATAAGCCTCCGTCTCAGCTTCCACTGGGTCCAGTTCGTCTCCTGACAGCAACACTCACCTTGTCTCGCTCTTCAAGCTTCTAGGAACAGGATTGTTGATGCCCATTGTCTTTGTGTGAGTTTGCGAGTTATAAATAGTTGACCCTTCTGTCGTTTCTCAGCTTCCACCACTTTAACAAACCCTTTAAAGTCAATTATAAGTGAGGATCAGCTTAACCTCTTGGAAATTAGCGACACGGGAAATTGGCAGAAGTTTTGAAATGCGCGAAACCCTTTTATAATAAAGAGGCCAGATTTCAACTAAAAGACCATAATGATAAATTAACAGTCAAAGGCTACAATGGTGGACCCCGTGGAGAAGACTTTCGACTCTGTTTACTACGCCGGGAAGAAGGCGCAGGCGGTGCTCAACAGCGCAGTGAGCTCGGTGGGCGAGACGACGGCGCAGGTGTCAAATAGCGTGGTGTCAAGGCTTGATGGGTTGTCTAAAGCTGTGGGTGGTGTGGAAACAAGTGGATCATCAGTTGTTCATTCTCATGGATTTTGGAATATCAACGGTATCAGGGACTACTGCTCCAAAAACAAACTCATATGCTCTTTGCTGGGGCTATCTACATTGGGGATAGCTGCCTTTTACTTGGAAAACATTGCTCAGACACACTCCCTTTTCCATTCTAAACCAAGGAAAAGAAGAGCTCAAAGACTACCAAACGGGGCACGTAAAGATGTTGTTTTAATAGTCGGTTCAGTTACTGAACCATTGACAAGACACATTGCTAATGATTTAGAAAATCGAGGGTTCATAGTGTACATCACTTCAACAAACTCCAAGGCAGATTTGAAATTTTTCAATAATGATTCTGTCCAAGACATCAAGAGTCTTATAGTTTCAAATGAACCACAAAGTGATGAGTTCAATGCAGATCAACTAAGGAAATTTGATTATTTATTATCATCAGATCATATCCCATTCCAAGGGGCAGGTCCAAATAAATTAAATTTAGTTGGTGTATTGGTGATTCCTGATTTATATTTTCCTCAGGGGAAATTCCATATGATTTCCAATTCAACATGGATGGAACAAGTTCATAAAAAGATGTTATTACCTTTACAATTATTATCAAATGGATTGATTGGTATTGCAGAAAAATTTGATTCAAATTTAATATTTTTAACACCAACAATTTCATCATCAATGAAATTACCATATCATTCTGTTGAAAATATAACATCTGATTTCTTACAATCATTAGCTTTTAATTTGGCACAAGATTATGATGCTTTAAACGTAACAAATATTAAATTAGGTTCCATTTCAATAAATTGTAATAACAACAAGAAGAAAAATTATGGAATCAAAGGAATTGGATTAAAACCATTACATTACAAAATATTTGATTTGATTTATAACGATGATAATAACAATGTGGAATATGTCGGGACAGGTGCAAGATTTTTGAACAATTATGGTTATTTAATACCTCGTTGGATAATACGAAATTATTTTGATCATTATTTTGGTAACTAATTAACTTGTACATACATCTATCATACATGAATTAATGCTATATACATTTTATTTTGTAACCTCAGCTAACAATAAATCCAATTGCTTTTTAACAGCTGATCTTGCAGTACCACCAGTTGCTGTTCTTCTCTCCACAGAGACTTCAAAGCTAAAAGTATCTTTAACATCATCTTCGAATCTTGAATCAATTTTTTTAAATTGTTCCATTGATAATTGATCAATTCCTGATAATTTGGCATCTTCAGCGGTTTTAACACATTCACCGGAAATATGATGAGTTTCTCTAAATGGAACACCTTTACGAACAAGATAATCAGCTAAATCTGTAGCAAGCATATCCATTGTTAGGGCACCTTCCATTGCTTCTTTATTTATAGATAAAGTAGAGATAACACCTGTAGAGATCAATACAGAATGTTCCACAGTGGTTAAACAATCAAATAATGGTTCTTTATCTTCTTGCATATCTTTGTTATAAGTTGATGGAATAGATTTAATGGACATTAAGAACCCAGCTAATGAACCGAAAACTCTACCAGATTTACCTCTTAATAATTCTAAAGAATCAGGATTTTTCTTTTGTGGCATTAATGATGATCCAGTTGAATAAGCATCAGCTAATTTAATAAAACCAAATTCTGCAGTGGAATAAATAATCAAATCTTCACTAAATCTTGAAACGTGATTCATAAATAATGATGACCAAAACATTGTTTCAACAACAAAATCTCTATCAGAGACTGCAGTTAATGAATTACCAATAACTCCTTGGAATCCCAAATTTTCAGCTAAAAATTCTCTATCAATACCATATGGGTGACCAGCAAGTGCACCAGCACCTAATGGAGAAACGTTTAATCTTTCAATAATTTGTTTCAATCTTTTATAATCCTCGGTGAAATATGTAGCATACATACTTAACCAATGAGCCCAACGGATAGGTTGAGCTCTTTGTAAATGTGTATAACCAGGCATCAATACATCCATCTCTGTATTAGCTCTTTTGATAATTGTGGAGATCAATTCACCCAAAAAACCCAAGATCTTGGTTAATTCTTCACGAACAAAGATTCTCATATCAGTAGCAACTTGATCATTTCTTGATCTCCCAGTATGTACTTTACCAGAGATTTGACGTCCAATAATCTCACCTAATCTTCTTTCATTAGCAGTATGAATATCCTCATCACCATCTTTTTCTACAAATTCTCCAGCGGACCATTCTTTACCAATCACTTCAAGACCTCTATGGATCTCACTTAGTTCATGTTCTGTAATCAATCCTAATTTTTGTAAACCTGCTGTGTAAACTCTTGTACCTTTCAAGTCTGCTGCGTACATTTTTTGATCGTATGGTAAAGAGGCATTGTATAGGTTCATCAATGGATCGGTGGCACCGGTAAATCTACCACCCCATAGCTTCAGTTCAGCTGGTTTGTCGGACATTGTTGAATTTCTCAGCTTTTTAATTGGAAAATGTATAATTAAACTGGCTTCCATCTGTCTTTTATACTCTGGTCGATCTGCAGCTGATAAGTGAAAAAAAGTATGAATCATCTTTTTTTCGCGAAGGAGCTCAAATTGATCGGCGCCACAACAGCATAAACTACAATTTCAATTATAATTAAACAAATATAGAATTTCTATAAAGATCATGGTTTACATCTCCCGGTGAAACGAGGGTATAGCGAGCAGTCTCTAACAGTGAATCTGTTGGTCAACCAGGCCAAGATACGTTCGGTACCTAGACCATACCCACCATGAGGAGAAGTACCATATTTACGTTGATCAGTAAACCAGTAATAAGGATCAGTGTTGATACCTTCACGTTTGAAACCTTCAATTAATTCTTCTAAACCTTCAGAACGCATGGACCCACCAGTGATTTCACCCACAGTTGGCATCAACACATCAACGGATTCAGTAACTCTTGGATCATCTAAACAACGTTTCATATAGAATGATTTAATTTCAGCTGGGAAACGGATTAATAAAATCGGAACACCAATATCATCAGTCATTTTACGTTCAGCAGCTTCAGCAATATCATCACCAAATTTGAATTTTTCACCATCTTCGTTTAAAACATTGTGTTCGTTTAACCAATCCAATGCATGAATATATTCCATACGTTTGAAAGGGAATGCTGGTTCAACAAAATCTGGGTTTAATTGTTTAACAATTGGACCTGCAACTGGATCTTCCAAAACATATTTAACAGATTTGGTGATGACAGTTTCAATATGAGTTAATAATTCATCAAATGACAAAAATGCCAATTCAGCTTCAATATGAGTGTATTCAGATAAATGACGACGAGTATGTGATTTTTCAGCTCTGAAAGATTCTTGAATACAATAAACATCACCTAATGAAGGTAAACAAGTTTCTAAATATAATTGTGATGATTGTGTTAAAAAGGATTCTTCACCATAATAATCCAATTTAAATAATGTTGAACCACCTTCAACTTGAGTTTGAACCATACATGGTGGTGTGACCTCGGTTAAATGTTCTTCATCGAAAACTCTTCTAATGGCTCTTAATAAAGAAGCACGAACTTTCATAACACCACTTAAAGTTTCACCACGTAATGCTAAATGACGCTGGTCTAATAATAATGAAGGATCAGCACCTTCTTGAATCTTGTTAGAGAATGCATCTTCACCACTTGGTGCTAATCCAACAATTTCATAGTAATCAACAACTAATTCAATACCACCAACGGCTTGTTTACCTTCTGGTAATTTTTGCACTGTACCAAACAATGTAACTGTGGACTCTAATGTTAGGGTTTGGGTTTGATAAGCATTAGCTAAATCACCAGTTAAAACAGATTGGACATAACCACTACCATCTCTCAAGACAATAAACACTAATCCCTTTTGAGAACGGATTCTATGGATCCATCCACTAACTTTAAATCTACCACCAACGGTCAAGTCTCTGATCTTACCCTTTTGAGCTTTTGGTAATGATTCATCTTGCTTTATAGTGATTTTCAAAGCTTCTAATTTTTTAGCAGCATCATCGGCTTCCTTTTGAGCCTTTTGAGCTTCAGCTAATTTGGTCTTTTCAGCTTTTTTTTTCAAAGATTCAGCACCCTTCTTACCCCTTTTCAAGGCACTTGCACTGATTTCCACGTATCCATCAGTTTCTTCATCTTTCTTGTAAACAAATAATTTAGCATCTTCCTTTACGTAAAGAGCATAGGCAGCACTCTTGTATGGAGCGTCTTGGGCACCGGTGGCTGGAGCAGCATCCACACCGGTGGCTTCGTTGATGTATAGTTCGGACATTGTCTAGTACTAATCAGAGATAAGGACAATTGAACAGAGTTTCACAAGTTTCTTTAATCTCTTTATATCTTTTGGAATTTTCATGACTGATTCGATGTTTTTTTTGCCAAACATAAGACTGGACATTCGCGGAAATAGTACCCGGCTTACTCAGCGCAAATTGAGCCGATGTGAGTCATTGGCAGAGTCCTTTGTTTGGTAATGGCATGGTACAGTTACTATATAATCTAGACCTCTGATATCTATAGAAACTCGTTTGTACCTAGTGTTGTTATAGTTGTTCTGTCATTTATCAATGTCAATGTGCATATTTGCCCTGGAAATTGGCAGTCAGTCCGAAAATCTTCAATATTACCGCTCAATTTCCACCTTTTGGGATCCAAATTTCCACAAAATATCACCATTAAACCACATGAAGAGTGATTATCATACTAAGCACATGTCAGCCAAACTCCTTCTATTCCCACTAAACCCAGCCAACTCTTCCACAAATCCTGATTCCTGACCATTTTGTCAATTCGCGCACTTCCAAAGTTTGGATGATCTTGAAAAAAAAATCATTGGGTCTAAAAAGATAACGAAACTGAGCATCTTTAACCTTCACAAGACTTCATTCTTTCAAGCAACCGCTAAAAATGGCCCTTGAATCATCTCTAGCCGCCTTGTCCATCGCACAGGTCTCTGGACAAGACGCCACTGCTACAAAAGCCTTGGTCTTCAAGCCAAAAACCGCCAAAACTGCAACTCCGGTCCCAATTGTTGTCTTTGCCCTAAAGGAAACTTCAACTCCAGGTAACATTGTTGCTTCATCTGCTGGTGCTAAGGATCCAAGATTAGCCAAAGATGACTTGGTGCAAGAGTTTTTTGGTGTTTCCGCTAAGGAATTCTCCATCGCTAATGTAACCAAGGAACATGCTGGTAAAATCAAAGTATTGATTGATACAAACATCCAAGATTCTTCTGTGTATGAATTATCAACTGAAAGCTCAAAGGCTGCCATCGAAGGTAAATCAATCTTGGGATTCTTGCAATCAACCGGTATTGAAATAATTAATGTTGATTTTTCAGCCGCTCCAGTTCCAACTGCTGCTCCAGCTGCTAAAAAGGAAGCTAAAAAGGATGCTCAACAACCAAAATCAAATGCTCAATTAAAAGACGCTAAGCTAGTAGGTGTCACTGTCGATAAATTTCTGGACTTCCCAGGTTGGTATCAACAAATCCTTACAAAGGGTGAAATGTTGGAATATTATGATGTTTCTGGTTGTTATATCCTAAGACCAGCCTCATATGCGGTTTGGGAAGCCATTCAAAAATACTTTGACGAAAGAATTAAATCAATTGGTGTCAACAATGCTTATTTCCCAATGTTTGTCTCTTCAAGAGTCTTGGAAAAGGAAAAAGATCATATTGAAGGTTTCGCTCCAGAAGTTGCTTGGGTCACCAAGGCTGGTAGTTCCGATTTAGAAGAACCAGTTGCCATTAGACCAACTTCTGAAACTGTCATGTATCCATATTATGCTAAGTGGATTCAATCACATAGAGATTTACCATTGAAATTAAATCAATGGAACTCTGTTGTTAGATGGGAATTTAAACATCCTCAACCATTCTTAAGAACAAGAGAATTTTTATGGCAAGAAGGTCATACAGCACATTTAACTTTTGAAGAAGCTGATGAAGAAGTCTTGCAAATCTTGGATTGGTATTCTGATATCTATCAACATTTATTAGCCGTCCCAGTTGTTAAAGGTAAAAAAACTGAAAAGGAAAAATTCGCTGGTGGGTTATACACAACCACTGTGGAAGGTTATATTCCAGCTACTGGTCGTGGTATTCAAGGTGGTACATCACATAACTTGGGTCAAAACTTCTCAAAGATGTTTAATATCAGTGTTGAAAACCCAGAAGGTGCAGATAAACCTAAATTATTCGCATGGCAAAATTCTTGGGGTCTATCCACTCGTGTTATTGGTGTTATGGTTATGATCCATTCTGATAACAAAGGTTTAGTCATCCCACCAAGAGTTGCACAAAATCAAGCCGTTGTGGTTCCAGTTGGTGTCACTGCTAAAACTACAAAAGAAGAAGAAAATGCTATTTTCGATGGTGCTAAAGATATTGAAATCAGATTGAAAAAAGCTGGTATTAGAGCTATTGGTGATTACCGTAGTAATTATTCACCAGGTTGGAAATTTTCTGATTGGGAATTAAAAGGTTTACCAATCCGTTTAGAATTTGGTCCAAAAGATTTAGAAAAAAATCAAGTTGTTGTGGTGCGTCGTAATGATTCAAAGAAATATACAATTTCTCTTGATGAATTGGAAACTAGAGTTCCAGAAATCTTGGATGAATTTCATGATTCTCTATATAACAAGGCTAAAGAATCATTTGATACTCATAGAGTCATTGTGGAAGATTGGAAAGATTTTGTTCCTGCTTTAAATGCAAAGAATGTTATCTTATCACCATGGTGTGGTGTTTTGGAATGTGAAGAAGATATTAAAGATGCTTCAGCTAAAAAAGATGATGGTGAAGATGAAGAAGTTGATGAAAAAGCTCCAAGTATGGGTGCTAAATCATTATGTATCCCATTCGAACAACCAACTTTAAAACCAGATCAAAAATGTGTTAAATGTGGTGAAAAAGCCATTAACTATACCATGTTTGGTCGTAGTTATTAGATAAAGTTTACTAGGCACCTGTATAGAGTATTTATAACCTTGATATAAAAAGTTTCTATTCGTAAATCATTCATTAATATTACAATCTATATGAACTCCTCTTTCAAAACCCATCCTGACCTAGAACCATCCCAATTTGCAATCCCTTTCAACATTGATCTAATAGTGGTCAAGTCCTTCTTGTCACTAATCTTTACATCAACACCATCTAATATTTCACCAGATTTAGCAAAATGATCATCTTGTTTGGATAAATATAATCTCATATCGTCAATTAATTTGGAATTTTTCCCCAACTCTGAATTAGTGGGCGTACTGGAATTAGCCTCTTTAGCTTTTTTAATATTTGACAAAATTGAGGAAGAACTTTGCTTATTGGATCCACCAAAAGGAGATGGTGAAGTAGTTCTACTTTTATTACCCAAACCTTTAGGCAATGAACGACCAGCAATTCCAAATTTACCAGTAAATGTAGGTACACCAAGTCCAGCTCTCTTAACTTGCCTTCTAGATTTCTTTAATGCTTCTAATGCATCATTTGCAGCTTTCCGAGCTTCACGTTCAAATAGATCATCTTTAGGTCTTGTATGTGTTTGTACAATATCATCATGCTTAATTGCCTGTGTAACAGCTTTAGTGTTTTTGAAAAGACCACCTAATAAACGATCATCCTCTGTTTCCTTTTGTGTTTCATCTTTATAATTTTCCAATTTGGATACACCTTGAATCTGTTGAATTTTAGCTAAATCATCTTGATCTTTTTTCTTACGCCCTTGTTTGAAGATATCACCAGTTTCTGAGCTATCATCAAAATCTGATAATGTGAATAAATCATGAAGTTCACTATTTTTGAAAAATCTTTTTTGATTTGGATCTTTCAAAATTTTATCAGTTAATAATTGTTTAAAAATTTGTCGATGATAAATCTTCTCTTCAATCGCACCACCAATAATCAACCTGTAAATCAATACTTCCTTTTTCTGACCTAATCTCCAAGCTCTTTCTCTAGCTTGTAAATCTGTAGAAGGATTCCAATCGGGATCAAATATGATGACTCTATCAGCACCAGTTAAATTCACCCCTAATCCACCAACTTTTGTAGTCAATAAGAATAAATCATAATCCTCATTATTAAAAGAGTAAATCATATCTTGTCTTTTCCCAATCCCTGTTTCACCACTCATCTTCATATAATTATAATCTTCAAATGATGATTTAATGAATTTTTCCAATATAACCATCATTTGCTTTGTCTGAGTAAAAAGTAAAACTTTATGACCTTCTTGTTTCCATTGTTTTAATAACGGTTTAAGAACTTGAAGTTTACCTGATTTGGCAGGATCACCATAATCTTTCCGATTTTCCATAAAATGAATATCAACAAGATCTGGATGATTACATATTTTCCTTAGTGTATCTATAGCACCCAAATATGAATTTATTTTCAACTCTGTAGATTTTAAAAATTCCAAATATTTTTCCTTTTGATATTGAGTTAATCGACACATTAATACAAATTCTTGCTTTGATGGTAAATCTCTAGCAACATCCATTTTAACCCTTCTCAATAGGAATGGTTGGATTAATTCTTTTAAAATAACAGCTTTTTGAAAACCAATCTTGACATCTAAATTACTAGCATTTGCGTATCCACCCATTTTGATTGGTGTTTCAAATTCTTCTTGGAAAATAGGTAGTGTACCCAATCTCCCGGGGAATATGAAATCAAACAATGACCAAAGTTCAATCAAATTATTTTGGATAGGTGTACCTGATAAGATGATTCTGTTATAGGTCTTTAATCTTTTACTTAAAATGGTTATATTTGAGTTTGGATTTTTAATTTTGTGACCTTCGTCCAATACAACATACCCCCAATTTACATCAAGTAATTGTTCTTCGTAAATACGTAATCCAACATATGAAGTGATGACAACATGTCCTTTAGTGAGTAATGTATCCATTATAGCATTCACATTGGAATTAGATTTCAATTTCCGAAGATTTTGATCATCATCTAAATTTTCATCACCTTCTTTCATCAACAGTTTTTCCAAATCCTCTTCCTTCATAGAATTTTTAGACATACCGGTACCAATTGAATGCAAAACCATTGTTCTGAAAGGAGGCCACCATGTATGAAACTCATTAACCCATTGTGTCATTACTGTAGCAGGACAAACCACTAATACTGGTTTATCAAGTTTCCCCGAGTAGTGTAAGCCAGCTAAGAATGATATGATTTGAATAGTTTTACCTAACCCCATTTCATCACTAACTATCCCACCATGTTTTTGTTGATATAATTCATATAACCATTGTACACCGGTTTTCTGATAATCAAACAAAGAAGGATATATATCTCCTGGGACTTTGAAGTCAGAATTTAAAATAGCATCTGGTAAATTTGGATGAGGTTTGAACCATTCAGGCTTCTCTGAGTCTGAATCCAGGTGGGTTTTCGACCGTAATTGTGATCTTCTATACACCCATGTGTTTAATCTATCCTGGTAGAAGGATTCTACACCATCATCCGTGTTTCTAATGTCATCCTCCGTCAATAACTTAGGTTTCTTGAAATGGTCCTCGTCTTGATCACTAAGATAGTCATCATCTTCGTGTTTCCTCTTGGGTATATCGACTTCTTCTTCAGACTCTTCATTGGATTCATCTTGTTTTTGATTCACCTGGGAGAACCCCGGTATCCTCAAATTCTGATGAGATACAACTTCATGTGGCTCCTGATGGGTAGTATCCTCATCAACAACGAATCCAGCTGTATTACCAAATGCCGTTATTTTACCTGTTCTTATTAGAAAATCCTTTTCAGATTCATTGGGCAGTCTACCACCTTCTTCGTTACCATCCAGCTGATCACTAGCACCTCTATTATTCTGAAGTCTTTCTTCAATGTCTTTCACATCAGCCTCTGCTGGGTTCAATTGAGTCTCTGTCATCTCTTTTATATGCTTTCTAAGCTCCTCTTTCTGTGAAATCTTGGTTCTTGAATTATTCAACCTGTCATTAAGTTTCCTTATCTCGAATTTAATCTTATTAACTTGCTGTTTAGATTTCTCCAATCTTTTCATATCTGATTCAATCTCTTTCTCTGTAAACATCTTATTAGCATTTGCCTGTATTTTGTGCTCCAAAGACGACTGTTCCACCATTCTGATCCCCAAGTTCTCTAGGTCATCGTTCCCCGGTTGCACTTCAGTGTGCTCTATTCCACTCTCCATCGTCTAGAGAAGTTTGATCTAATCTTTAGGCGATTTAATTGTGTCAAAAGTGAGCTATTTACATTTAAATTGCCATCATAAATTTGATTTCCTACGATATATTTCAGTTACCGAAAGCGGATGTTTAACCCGATTGGGAATTCGGCCGAGAAGAAAGAGTATAGTAGTGTATTCTATATTCTATCAAGGTACTCTACGATTAATCCATTTGAAAGATAGCATCGATAGCGTTTATTCGACTAATCATAGCTTAATACTTCTAGCAACACTGTACTAATTGTTATGAGCGGTTCTGTTTTCAGCATTGTTGGAGGCCATTTTACCTTGCATACCTCTGTTGGAAGCATTATTTGATTCCATTTGATGTTGCATACCTTTGTTACCTGAAGCACCAGCATTACCATGAACAGCAGCTTCCATGCCTCTGTTGGCATGACTATTGGCTTGTTGAGCACCGTGCATAGCTCTGTTGGCTTGGTTGTTGGCTTGAGAGTTTGACATTTTGAATTGAATGGTTATGGTTGATTGATATACGATAGCAAACGATTACTTATCACCTGAGGAATCTAATAACAGAAATCGATTCTATTTGCAAGGAAAAATCGACCTCTTTTATAGTATTTGGATATTCGTAGTCTGAACTTCCCGGTGACCATCCCTCTGACGAAAACCTCAGAAGCAACAACCAATAATCTTTGAGAATGTGTTGCAATAGGGGTTAATTAAGAGGTTATGCCTTGATGCCTTATTGACATGTGTATTGAATGATTAAAGTTTTAATCAAAGAATAATCAAGAGTATAAGCTGGAAAATAAAATTTGTCGTACACTTCACCATCTCGGCCCTCAATTGATGACACGTAGCAGCATTGATTTCTCTCGTTATTCAAGCATACCAATAATCCATATTTTTCTACCTAATGCCATTCTTCAAAGCCTCCACATGGGATCATTTGATTAAATTTGATTAAAAGTTCTAGCCATCTGTTTTTAAGTTCATTGTTAGACGCAGATAAAGCCTTGTGCATTTAAACGGGGGAAAGAGGTAAGAATATATGAGTCGAGACAATTGGAAACTGTCTAATGCATGATTGATTAGTTGATTAGTTGATATTATAGCACAAGTTCAAAAGACAAGACAAATGATTAAACAAGTTCACAAAACTGTGTAAAAAATCACAACGGCTTGCACGCAATTTCGCGTAATCTCGAGATGAGATTGAGCTGAAAGATATTAAACGAGCCATTCAAAGAGATTTAGATATATAGAATATTGAGATCTGAATATAATATCACCATGCCCAAGATTGCTAGCTCTTTGGAGATCAACAGAGTGCAAGAGTTGGATTATCTTTTAACCCAACTGAAACCTTTAATACTCAGCCATATTTCAAATGCTTCATTACCAGATGCAAAAGTTGGACCAAGAATATCACCATTAGAACTTTCTAAATTGGTTAAATTAGAAACACCTACCAAAGGTTCAGGTAAAGAAGGTGTTTATGAATTATTTGATACTGTGTTGAAGAATTCTGTTGTTACATGGCATCCAGGGTTCTTAGATAAACTATACGCATCTACAAATCCAATTGGTGTTGTATCTGATTTGTTATTAAGTCTTTTAAACACAAATAGTCATGTTTATACAGTTTCACCAGTGCTTACATTAATTGAGAAGACTGTGTCTAAATCATATGCAAATCTTTTCGGATTCAATGGACAATATGCAGGTGGGTTAACATTTTCTGGTGGTTCATGGTCAAATATAACTAGTTTACATATAGCTAGATCCATATTGTTTCCCGAGACAAAATCTAAGGGGAATAAATCTCATAAATTTGCCGTTTATACATCAAGACATTCACATTATTCTGTGGAGAAGGCTGCAATTTTATTGGGGTTAGGTAGTGAAAATATTTTCAAAGTTGGAGTTGATGTGAATGGTGTTATGGATATTGTGGATCTTGAGAATCAAATTATCCAGAGTAAAAACGCTGGATATACACCATTGTATGTTAATGCTACAGCTGGTACCACTGTTTTCGGTTCTTTTGATCCATTTGATGAGATTAGTGTAATTGCTAAAAAGCATGGTATTTGGTTTCATATAGATGGATCATGGGGTGGTAATGTTGCATTTAGTGCAAAACACAAGTATAAATTGGCAGGTACAGAAAAGGCTAATTCAATAACTGCAAATCCTCATAAATTATTAGGTGTTCCAACAACTTGTTCATTTTTATTATTACCTGATGAAAGAATTTTCCAAACTGCAAATTCATTATCTGCACCTTACTTATTCCATAGTGAAGAATCTGATGATACATTTTACGATCTAGCAGATGGTACGATGGGGTGTGGTAGAAGACCAGATGCTCTTAAATTATACCTTGGATGGAATTTCTATGGTAAAGAAGGTTATGAGGAAAGAATTAATCATGCTTTTGATATAACTAGTTATTTTGCCAATAAATTGGCACAAACACCAACCAAGTTTAAATTAGTTTCAACAAATCCACCACCATGTATGCAAGTTTGTTTCTATTTTAACAAGGATGGTAAATTTGATGATAAGGAACAAAACACCCAAATAACAAGAGAAATTGTATCAAGATTACATCAAGCTGGTAAATTTTTAATTGATTTTGCACCAGCTTATGGTGTTGAACATGGTGAGTTTTTCAGAATTGTGTTTGTCAGTCCAAATGTTGATAGTGATTTTGTTGATGAGTTATATAAGACTATTATAGAAGTGGGTGATACTCTATAGAGAATATCCAAATATAAATAATTTTTTTATTCCATCTATGTACACGCAATAAATTAACCTCCATCAACGTTGTTCAATCTCTATTACTACTATCCAACTGTTTAATCTTTTTAAACTCCTCCATAGGGTCAAAATCACCAGATGATAGTCTTTCATATTGATCATCGTATCTACCCGTTGACAAGGGAGCATTACCTCTGAACCTCTTGGACATGTCGAAATAGCCCTTTCTGCAATCCCAAAAGGCCTTCATCAGCGATTTACACAGTTCTGGCAAATCTTTTGCCAGTTCTGGGTTCTGTATACATTCTGTTGGAGTGTGTCTTTCTATCAGCACACAAGGTGATCTCTGGAGACACACGGCCACTGCTTTTCTCTGGTCTTTGCAACTGTGGAACTATTAGCATTATAGTCTCGATAATAATCGAAAAACACTCACCTTCCACCCATTATAGCTTGTCTCTACTAATCTTCACTTGAATACTTTGTATAGATGATAGATGATAAATCTCAACTAGAAAATTAGTTTCCGGTTGGGGCAGGATCTTCAGATATTAGCCGCCATAAACAAATTATCAACAACTAAATAAAGAAATGATATATAACTGATAATTACAACTGATAACCAATCAATGCCCATCAGTTTTGTGCCCGGAGAGCCCAACCAGACACAGCAGGCAGTGGCACAGGCTCAGTGGCTGGACCACTCCATTGTCGTGGGTATAATAAGACAATTACTATTCAACTTATACTGACATCAACAGGCCTATTGCTCGGGGAACAACTTAATTATACTATCTGATGACATGGTTTACCTACAAACGATATACCTGGACGCGGATGCGCAGGCGGTGGACGTGAACCACTTCAACGGTAATGTGAGTAGCGACGATTTTGCAGCACAAGAGTCCTTTATTAACAGTATAAGATTGCCGTATCAGTTGGAAGCCAGGTCAGCATATACGAGCCAGTGAATGAGTTTGCCAAAGTACCCAAGGTGAGTGAAATACAAAGCCATATCATGACATCTACTAACAAATAAAGTGGAAATTCTGTACAAAGCTAGTCAACCCAGAGGACCATTCAAATGTCAACACCGTGAACTGGGGTATGGAGGAAGAGATTGTCGTGGGATCTGATTCCTTGACGCTATGGAGTGTTAAAAAGATCTATGGAGAAACACAGACATCTATACTTTGGAGCATGGTACAATCAAGCCCAGTATACATTGCTAAGATCTCACAGGACTCCTCACTCATTGCAAGTTGTGGGAAATTCGACAAATTACTCAAAGTATGGAATAGAGTGTTGTTTGGTGATAATTCACTATTCGATATGACATATCTAATGCACCCGGCCTCTATAACAACGCTACGGTGGAAAAGACATGACTATACAAATTTACCAACAAGTGACACTTATACCAATATACTTTACTCATTATCAAGAGACTCGGTGCTAAGAATCTGGTCCAGCTATGAATACGAAAAAACACATTTGATTCAACACTGGGGGTCACTCAATCTATTTGACAATGCATGTCATCAAGAGGGGAAAAGATTTGTAAACATTGTGGATGATTATTTGGTTACAAAAGCTTTGAAATCTGCACTTTCCCAAATGTACAGTGAGGAACTTATTGAAATTCAAAAAAAACAACCAGACTTAGCTATAGTGGCTGATGAAAACTCCAATTTAAAAGTTATCGCTATAGAAAATCTTTCCCAAAACCCACCAAGGTTAATGAGTACCACTATTTTAAAATCTTTAAAATTTTACCCCAAGGCATTTGTATCAAACCCACAATTCATCAATTTTGCTGAAACTATCATCAGAAGCGATGGTAACCTATCAACTATCATTCATGATTTAAATGGTGTTATAAGGCATACTTCGATCGACTTGAGATTCTTGGTTGATACTTCACTAGTGGAACAAGTTGGATACCTTGCACATAAATTAACAGGTCATAAAAAATCTATTAAAGAGATCATTCGTACAGTGGATGGAGAGGCAATGCTAACTAAAAGTAGATTTACTGAAAATGCAATCTGGATACCACAACTTTTAAAAAATGGTGTAACATTAGCTAAAAAATCTATAGTGGATTCACCTTCACCAATATCAAAAGCTGTCATTTTGGAAAGGGGCAATATACTCATCACTTTATGTGGGAATACAATGTTGTTATGGGATACAAGCCTGAAAATTGCCAAAATTCTTTCACAGTTGAAGTTTGAAACATCTGAAGAACCATTAAGTTTTTCCAGTATTCCAATGACACGTCATAAACATGGTAAGCACATTGTTGCTGCAATTTATAAGACTGAAACTAAAGCATGGTCAATTGAAAATTCAAGTTTCATCCAGATCCAGGCTCAAGCACCACCTTTCAATTCAGAATCAATTCATCTAATTGCGCCAATTGACCCGGTGGGAAGCGAATATAATATTGATCGCCCTATTTTATCCACAATAACAACAGATGGTCATTTCCAATGTTACAAATCATCTTTGGAAAATGATAAACTTGAGTGGATCGAATGTTCAAGCTTAGAAACATCCATACAGAACGCATCATACATTAGAGCATCAACAATACATAAAGTGGCCATTGTGAATGAATCAAAGAAAAAATTATCAATTTGGGATTTAAAGACAAATGTTCTTGAATATGAAGAAGAATTAGAAAGTAACGTTAATGATATTGATTGGACCAGTACAGAGGGGAAACAAAGTATCTTAGCTCTTGGGTTTGATGATTTTTCATTACTCTACACCCAATTAAGATACGACTACACAAACAAAAATCCACCTTTCCAAGCTATTAAAAAAATCGATATTACAGATTTCACCACTCATAAGATTGGTGATTCAATTTGGCTTAAAGACGGTACTTTAGTTATCGGTACTGGTAATCAAATGTTTGTTTCTGACAAGAGTTTGGATATTAAGACTGACAAATTCACCAAAAAATCATTAGGATCAAGAAACATTGTATCAAATGATATTTTGAACTTGTGTTCGGTATTAAATGGTCCATTGCCTGTTTATCATCCACAATTATTAATCCAAGCTTTATTCAATGGGAAAATTGAAATAGTCAAGGAAATTTTATTGAGATTGTTTTTGAAAATTCGTGAATTTGAAATTAATGATGTTGATATAAAGCATCTTGGATCAACTTTAGACCTTGATGTGACTAATTTTTTCAATACTCATTATAAAGAGGAAATATTCGAAGAGCCTTATGTCAAGTTTAACTCAAATGTTGCAGAGTTGTTAAAAGAGAAACTAACAAGCATCTCATTACCTTATGTTACTAGACATCAACAAATTACATTGGTTAGTACACTTGAAGCTGTGGAGGAGATTACAAAGAACAGCTTAAGTTTAGATGAAAACGGTTTGAGATTTACATTAGGTGTCAAACTATTCCAAATGCATAGGGGCAAACAGGATAAACTCACAATGAGGGATATCAATTGGGCAATGCATAGTGAAAACAAAGAACTATTACTTCAACATATTGAGACTTCGTTAAAAGATCAACGAATAACTTGGTCTGCGGCAAAAGAATACGGTTTAGCATATTGGTTGAAATATGATGATTTGGTGACAACTATTGAAAAAGTTGCAAGAAATGAATTTATAGTTGATGATAAAAGAGATCCAATCAAATGTTCAATATATTATCTTGCATTAAAGAAAAAGCAAATTTTAGTTGGTTTATGGAGAACATCTTTTGGTCATCCTGAACAGCAAAAAATGTTGAGTTTTTTAAAAAATGACTTTAAGGAAAAGAGATGGCGTTCAGCTGCATTGAAAAATGCATTTGTACTTTTGAGTAAACATAGATATGTTTTAGCTGCTTGTTTTTTCTTATTAGCTGATAGTTTAAAAGATTCGGTTAATGTCTTGGTGAAACAAGTAAAAGATTTTGATTTAGCTTTAGCTGTTTGCAGAATTTATGAAGGTGATAATGGACCAGTACTTAAAGACCTGTTAAAGAAGCATTTACTCTCCACTGCTGTCTCTGCTGGTGATCGTTGGACTACGAGTTTCATATTTTGGAAATCTAAGGAACAATCTAGATCTATTCAAGCTTTAGTCAAATCACCAATTGATGTACTTACAGATGATGAAAGGAAAGAAGTTTCAACGAATGAAATTTCTAAATCATTTATTGAGGATGATCCATTGTTGATTATCATGTATCAAAATTTAAGAGAGAAAAACTTGCATTATTTCCATGGATCACTAAAGATAACACCTTCTCAAGAAAGTGAATTTATCACAAGAGTTGCTTCGATTTATACAAGAATGGGATGTGATTTGTTAGCTGTTTCATTGTTGAAAAATTGGTCATTCCTTAAATCAGAAGATTTCAAAAAGGAGCAAAGTTATGTCTCATTGAAAACCGCATTGAACAATTCAGATTCAACACCAACAAAATCAAAGGGGAGTCTTTTAGAAAAATATGGATTATCTCCATCTGCTAGAAGAAGATCAAGTTTCATTTCTAGTTATCAAGAAGAAGGACAAAATGAAGTACCATCACATTTAGTCAATGGTAATGGTGTATCAAAATCTAATGGTAGTTCAAATGGTGATTCTAATGGTGTTGGATTAAGTATTCTTGAAAAATATGGATTAGCATCAAATGCTAAAAGTTCAGAGGATAACAATACCAAAAATACCAATAAAGCATCAGATAACGCAACACCACCACCACAAGCAGCTTTCCAAGAACCAGATATGAGTTCATTTGATTTTGGATTTTAATCTACATTTTGTATATATGCAAATTTATATTGGTATAGTACAATGGTCATTATTTAAACTTAACCTATTCCCTACTTATTATATCCCATGCTAATTTTTGTAGTCCACCACATTTTTTCTCAAAAGAAGCACCAATGCAAAAAGAATAGAATGTAATTGTATAAACTGTACTTGCAATAGCACAAGTCATATATATGGTGAGTAATATTAAATTCAACGTTTCGGTAATTAGTCCTGATGGCTGTAGACCCAAATGTTTCAAGAAAGGTGTGAACCCATTTGACAGGATAGAATAAAACCTGGAGGATAATTGATGTTGTAATTCACCTTGAGCACCTATATCAATTTGAAAAAATGTTAAAATGTCATATGTGGTATAAATGATTAAACTGGGTAGTATTATTGGTATTGATTCTTTGATGAATAGTATAGTTCTGTTGAGTAGTTTATGCATGGTGTTTGATGAGCTTGGAGGATGAGAAATGAATGGTTAATAAAGCTGTAATTTGTAAACCAGTGATATATGCTTCCTGTCCAATGTTATATATGTTCAAAGTGAATGTGTAAGCAATTTCAGTTGGTGTTAGTTTGCTTCTCCAATTACCGATGACATGAAATCTTGGGGAAATATGGATGTTCCTCGAGCCAAACCCACTAAAAGCAACTGATTAAATGGTAAGGAAGTAGATAATCATCATGTTAAAGATCCCACTATATTATATATCGAGCCAAAAGTTACTCATCTCTTTCGGCAGATGTTCATTATCCAATAATCCATGTGCAATTTCTCGAGAATAGGGGTAAAATTAATCGCATATGTAACTTTATGTAGCCCCGATACCATGCGCGAAAAACAGCTCTGCCAAATATTACACGGGTCATTAAGAATCTATATGGAACTTTTATTTTGAAAACTATCCAAAGAATTTAGCGTATTTCTGTTTCTCCTTCTCCTTCTTGTCCTGAACAGCTTTCTCTGTCTCTTGGATCTTGCGCTCTACAACGGTATCACTTGGATTCAATTCAAAACAATGTTGGAAATCACTCAGGGCGTTGTCATACTTTCTTAGCTCAAAATATGATATACCTCTTCTATAGAAACTTTTGGCCCTTTCGGTCTTCAATGCCGTATCTGATTCTAGTAAATATGTCGAGTAGTCAATGGCTCTCTTGTAGTCTTTCAAATTGACACAAACTAAGGAAAGGTTCAAATAAAGTTTTCTCTTTAGCTCTTCAAATTTTGGTGCAAATTCGGGCTCTTGATCTTGATCAGGGATATACTCCATCACGTATCTCAGTGCCTTTTTGTATTTGAAGAGAGCTTCTTGATGGTTCTTCTGCTTGAAGAGAATAGATCCGGCTTCTTTGATTTTGTTTGTAGCATCAAATTGCTCCGAAACTTTTTCATCGTCAAAATGGTCATCATCATCTGGATACTCTTCATATATATCACCACCGATTTTATTATATGAGGCATTGTACACTGGCACTTCGTCACCTTCTTGCCATTCACCACTGTCTTCAATTATAACTTCACTATTTGGAACATTGGATTCGTTAACTTTTGACAATTCTATAGTACGCACAGTAGATTTCCCATGTATCACTTTACCAAATATTGTGTGCTTTTGATTAAGATGTGGTGATGGGTACGTATTGATGAAGAATTGGGATGCATTAGTATTAGGTCCAGTGTTTGCCATTGCCAGGTTAAAATTTGTGATGAAATCACCTAAATTTTCATCTTCAAAATGACCAAGTGGGTTTTCTTCTGAAGCATAGATCGATGATCCACCTTTACCTAGATCTTCAACATGTTCACCAATCTTGGAAGAGCCGTATATGATATCACCAGCTTGGATCATGAAGTTCTTGATAGCCTTGTGGAAATGGTTACCTTTTAAAGTGAGAGGATTCCCATTGTAATCAGTCTTGTCACCTTTACTGAGTTGTATAAAGTTTTCTGTAGCTTTTGGTGCAACATCTTCAAACAATTCAACAACAATTCTACCTGTTTTTTCACCTCCAATGGAGATGTCTAAGTACACTTTCGGGTGAATGGCATCGATTTTACCCATGATAACAATTCTTAATGTTCAATCAATAATCGAAGTATCAGCTCTGTCTTTTGGAAATTTTATGTGCCAAAGTGAAAGATGAGCTTTCAGATTTTTCTGGAAAAATATTGTGATTACTAAGAAAATCTTATTTATTAGGTAAGCCACCCACAATTATAAACAACTGAACAATCATCAACAATAGACCAGCTTTTAGATTAGGTTTACTATAGTTCCAGCCAATTGAAACGATCTGGGAAAATGAGGGTACTTAAAAGTCCCGTATTCATACCCAAGCGGCTATCCTCAACAGCATACACCACACAGATTCAAAAAGCTCGAGACTCTTGCTTAGAGTCTCTCCACAAATATGACAAGTCCTCGTACGTTTTATCAGCATATATCCCCAAACCAGCGAGAGACTATTTTATAGCTATCAGGACATTTAACATCGAAGTATCAAAGATATCCAGTAGTCAAGAATCACAAGTAAACAAACAGCTAAGGTCTACAATTGGTGTATCATCAACAGATTTGAAGCTCAAGTTTTGGGAAGATACACTGTTCAAGATATTTCAAAATCCATATAGTGACCATGTTGTTGGTGAGCCTGTTGCACTGCTGATCAGAGATGGTGTTAGAAATGAATTCAATATCACATCTGAGGGATTCAGTCAAATTCTCTCGACAAGAAGAGACTTCTTATCGAGGTCATATTTCCATACTACTGATGAACTAGCTGCATATGGTGAAGGTCTACATTCACAATTGAACTACTTGGTTCAAAATCTTTTACTCTCGAACCAACTCTCACCATCCACAATAAATCTCGTTGAGGAGAGCCCAGAGTTGCAAAACTTGATTGTTGAGATCTCTGCACATCTTGGACAGGCTACTGGTATTGCTTCATTAGTTATCGGTACAAAATACTATGCTCAGCACAAGAATCAGATAAATTTACCCGTGGACTTGATGACCAAGCACGATTTATCACAAGAATCTCTGTTACGTCTTTTTCAAGGACATGAAAGCGATTCGAAAGCAGATGTTGAGGCAAAATTGAAAGATGTTATTTATGAAACATGTATAAGTGCAAACGATCATTTAATCACCGCAAGAGAAAAATTTCAAAGGGCCAAAAACGAGATTGGGAAAGTTTTGGGGACGACTCAAGACGATGTTATACTTTCTAAGTCATCCAAATGGAGAAGGGGTATTCCAGACTGTTTATTTGTTCCCTTTATGTCATCAATACCCTTGACAGGATACCTTTCTCAATTGGAGAAGAATGATTTTGATATTTTGAAAAAAAACATTGAAAACAAGTATTGGAAGATTGTTTGGAATTCATATTTCAATTATCGAAAAAGGAGAATATAGAGCTCCAAATTGTTGCTACATATATTTATATCTATTTATTTAACCTTAAATTTATTGAATTATCTAAATTCGTTGAACACCATTATTCAACCCTAAATTTATAATACACAACTATAACAAACGCCCCCTTTTTGAATATTTAACTCACTATCTTTATGGAGCCAATGGCTCAATCTCCACTGCTAATTTATTTCTTAAACTTTCCAATACAACTAATCCAATTGTAGTTGCAGGAATTGTGGATAATGCATGTCTCTTGAATCCCTTATATAACCAACCATATCGACTCAATTTAGAATTTGATTGTATAAACATTATATGTTCCAATGTATCTAGATATGTATTATAATAAATTGTCAACATTCTAGATCGACTTCTTGGTGTATGACCACTTGGTAATGATGAACCATATATATCAAATGCTTCTAATCTTGATAAATGGATCCCCTGGATTTTAGTCAATGGATATTGAATCAATTGTAATGATAAAGATGCAGTCATACCTGCTAAAAACACAAATGATGTTTTCAAAAATTTAAATTTTTTCTCTTCTTCACATTTTTTAGTGTACTCTTCTTTAGTCATTTGAAATTGATAGGGACTCATTACTTTTTCTTTATAATATTTAAAATTTATTATTGAATCCCTGGCTAAATGGTATCCTTGATTTTTTATGGTTTCAAATGAACAAAAATAAATGGCAAACCCTGTACTTTCTTTTAAAAAACTTAACCCATAACCTGCAAACACACCAGAAATTCCAATCTCACGTAATTTTTTCAATCCAAACTTCCATAAATTCTCATGTTCCCCCTTTAGTAATTCATTAGCTGATGATCTAGTATATATGGCATCTATTGGAGCAGCAGCTATGGATTGGAACGTACCAGCTAAAAACCCAGCTCTTATGGTATCAAATGGTGATGGATTCTCAAGGAAATTTTGCTTATCATCGTTAAAATATTGTAGACTCATCAAGTACGATGTATATAGCACCACACCTGTGGCACTATTGGCTATTAATGGCGGGAGTATTGTATCAGGTATAAATCTCCAACCGTATTTCTTCAATGCAGATACAAACACTCCAATCGATGAATCCTTGTAGAAATTATACGGTCTCTTGGTGGTCTGTGTCATTGATCCGTGGACAAACAGCCTCGTTATGGCCATGTAATCTATCCTTGTGGGTCTGAACAGCTTTGCTGGTGGTGTCCTCAGATATAATGATGTTAATTGATACATGATGGCCCGTATACCAGCACTACTGGCACCAACAACTTTTGATCCTTTGCTCGACAATTCTGTCTGTGTTGAGGCATTAGAGAGTTCCTCTTCAGATGACCTCACAGTGGAGACGCTGGACAGTGACATTTATCCAACAGAGATGGCATTTATAGGCGTTGAAATCGGTTGAATTATATGCTAGTTTTGAAAGTTGTTGATGTTTTAAAAACCGTTAATTACTATGGGCTCCGGGCTGCGTAACCGAGATATATAGATTAGGTATAAAGTGGGTTTAAAGGTATTTTATTTGGATAATGAGAGTCATCATGATTCTCTGTGCTCTATTTAGAATATTATCAAGCTTTTCTCTTAGAATTTAGCTCTACATTCGACCCAGCACCGAAATCTATATTATATTCACCTATATTTGACCGCTTCTCTTCAAATAGGCATTCCAGCCAGCAGATCTATAACGTTCACCTTCCACAGTTGGATCTCTACCTTTGCCGAAAAGACCTCTACCAACGATTATGATATCACTACCAGTGGAGACAACTTCATCAACAGATCTGTATTGTTGACCCAAAGCATCACCTTTATCATCCAATCCAACACCTGGAGTCATGATGAACCAATCGAAACCTTCTTCTCTTCCACCCATATCGTTTTGAGCAATGAACCCAATGACAAAATCCTTATCAGTTTTGGCAATGTCAACGGTTTGCTTTGTATATTCACCTTTGGCTAAAGAACCTTTAGAACTCAATTCAGCCAGCATCAACAACCCTCTTGGCTCGTCTGAAACCTCAGAAGCAGCTTCTTTCAAACCTTTGACGATACCAGCACCAGTAACACCATGAGCATTTGTAATATCTGACCATGTGGCAATTTTGAAAGCACCACCAGAGTATTGTGCCTTGACAGTGTTACCAATATCAGCAAATTTACGATCTTCAAAGATTAAAAAATTGTGCTTTTTCGCTAATTGTTTCAAAGGTTCCACGGTACCTTCAATGGAAAAATCATCAATTATATCAATATGAGTCTTTACCAAACAGATGTATGGACCTAAAGTGTCAACTAAGTGTAAAAATTCTTTTGTAGTTCTAACATCAATCGAAGCACACAAGTTGGATTTTTTAGCTTCCATAACAGTGAAAAGACGCTTAGCCAATGGTGCAGGGTGAGCCCTGGCTCTTTGTGTGTATGACAAAGTGGAAACCATTTTTGAATATTAAGTTGTGGTGAGTTATCTAGTTATCAAATTGTTTAATTAGATTCAATGTCATCGGACAAATTTATTATAAGAATGTGCTCGGATCAGTCAGAAACAGCCAGAGGAACCGGGAACCAATTTATGTTACTAAACTAAAAGAACAGTTCAGCCATAAAGTCTAACTCCTTATTTATTCTCTTAAATACTTTATAATATCTCCCAATATCCTGTTATCCTGTTTAAACCCATTTGATGAATCATTATAATATATGTCCAAATCGGGACAATTTCCGCATTTGGAAGTTTCCTCTCGAAAAAAAATTTGAACCTTTTTCAATGAAAACTGACAACAACACTTTGCTACTATTTAACAAATATCAACTGTGAATATCTATAAAACACACAGCTCAAATAATAACCACACTCAAGATGGATCAATTAAACCAAAAAGAACAACAAGATTTCCAAAGAATCGTTGAAGGCAAACAAATGAAAGATTTCATGCGTCTTTATTCCAATTTAGTTGAACGTTGTTTCACTGATTGTGTTAATGATTTCACTTCAGCAAAATTAAGTTCCAAAGAGGAAACTTGTGTTTTAAAATGTTCAGAAAAATTCTTAAAACATAGTGAAAGAGTTGGTCAAAGATTTCAAGAACAAAATGCCTTATTAACTCAACAAATGAGACAATAGATTTAAATTTTTGCCCTTGGGAATGAAATGCTACCAATTTTTTTTTTATAATAATTTAAACTATTCTTCAACAAATGGAGGTGATTATAAAGTTATGATTTTTATATTATCCACCATTTAATGCACACATGGTTAATATCATTGATTGATTAAATTTTTGCATCGGGTGCAATTTGTGAATTTGAAGATTTAGTATAAATCTGTACATAATTTATCTTTACACGAATTTTCTATAATAATATTCAATTTGTATTAATTGTTCTCTGATTCTTTAAATAATTTCAAAAATTTCTCCGTTTCCACTTGCATCTCTTTAGACCAATTGAAAACATCACTACCAGTTTTATTATACATTATAGCATTAGCAAACATTAATAAGATATCCCTTTCCAATTGTTGACCATTTTGAATTCTACCATCTTTAATCATTTGTTTTATAGTTTTCAAATCTCTTGGCTCTTTAATAATGTCATAATAATCTGGCGCATTACTTTCAGATACTGGTGTTAAAAAAGTTGATGCATATTTATATGATGAAATATTGGCAATCAATGGATTTGATAAGATTTGTAATTTTTTATTTGGTGGTGCATGTATAGGTCCACCGGGACTTGATGGAACTGATGATGAAATTTTAGCCTTCTTTTTAGCTGGGGTATCTTGAATATCCTCTTCTTTAAATGAAGCTTTCCTTTTATCACTTCTCGTACGTGCACCTCTTTTAGGCCTACTTTCTTCTTGTTCCTCATCTGTATGATCGGTATGATCGGTATGACCATCAGTCTCTTCATCATCATTATCGTTTATATTTTCTTTGGAAACCTCTACAACGTTTGGTTTCTCATCAATCTTAACTTTCTTTGGAGATGGTTCTTGAACTTCTTCAGGTTCAGGAGTGGTAGCCTCCGGTGTAGGTGCCTTGAGATCTTGATCTTCTTGATCTTCTCCTTCTTCGTCCTTAACTTCTTCAGCCTTGGCGTCGACATTATCTGACTTAACAGGTTGAGTTGATGGTTTAATTGGTGAAGTTGATTGTTCTGAAGCAGGGACGACAGGGCTAACTTTTTCTGGATTGGAATTTTCGGTATGTTGCGTAGCCGCAGGAATAAGCTGTTCATCCTTTGAAGGGGATTGTAGTGATGGATTTGAAGATACTGGTTTCTGAACCTGTGGAGCATTTGTCTGGTTTGTAGGTGTCTGCTGTGAAGTTTGAGTTGGAGGTGAAATTTTTGGTGAGGCTTGCGATTGAGCTTGGTTATAGAAATTAGTTTGTGGCGATGGCTGTTTTTGAGGAGCCGCTTTTGATGGGAGGGGTTGTTGTGATTGTGCTTGAGCCTGTTGTCTTTGTAATTGGCTTTGTTGTACTAATGATTGTTTATGCTCTTGTATAATCAGTTGGTCCAATTCGCCCTTTTCAATCTGTGAGATCTCTTTCAGCACTTTATCATAGTCCTCCTCGTAGTCTCTTATCGACTCTATGGCGTTTTCTTGATACCTCCCATAATGTTTATCAATCAAAGCCTGGAAATCCTCTCTTGACAGTTTTATCTTGAAATTGTCGTTATTGGCCAATATCTGGATGTCTGAGCTCTGGAATATCTTTGTGATGGACAAGATCACGTCCCTTATGGTGACTTTGGGCAACGTTTCCACCGTTCTATCGGGGCTTATCTGCGTTCTCACGAGTTGTGTCAATGGGTTGTTATTGATTACTGTGGTAATCTTAAGTAGACTGATGGTCTCGTCGAGCGATTTGTACACAAACGACTCGATCACCCTAAGCACGACTATCCTAAAAGCCACATATTGGTGCAAGGGCACCACTTCTCTCGTTGACATTACCTTCGCTTGTTTAATCACTTGGAACTACTAATTATGATTGTTTTCATATTTCGTTAAAAGTGACTTTCCGAAAAAAAAGTGTGCGCGGTCCAAAAAAAAAGCTGACGCGAATTTAATTTAAAAACCAAACACGAAACACGAACAAACGAACATCAACATCAGCATTTCCAATTGAAGAGGAAACCACAGCAGAAATGGCCGAAGAGATCGAATTGCCACGCTACTTCCCGCTCTCGCAGGATCTGAGCAGAGACTTTGAGCAGCTCAGAGACAACTCTGTTGCTTCGACCCAGCTTAAAGAGACCCAGGATGAAATCTTGAGAGCTGCAAATACATATTTCGAAACATTGTTCCCACAGGACGCCAGTGTGCAGTGGAACGTTGAAGAGTCCGGGGATGTTGGTCTGATCAAGACTTTGCTAGAGTCCTTTGAGAAACTAAGTAAAGCCCAGCAACAAACAAGCTTTTATAACAAGTGTTTCAGAAATGCTAAAGATGAGATACGGAGTAGATCAAGAACAGAGCCAGAACTTTCATTGGATAACATTGATATGTACAAGCAAAAAGATGATTCACATTTAACTTTTTCACAGATTTTGGAGAATAAATTAGCAAATCCACCAAATTTTGAAGTTCATGATGATAATCCAGATTTTATGTTTTTGAAAAATGCTACATTTGTTATTGATCATCCATTAGAACCGTTACCTGATGATGAAGAAGATGATGATCTACAAATTGGTGGTGGTAAAATCGAATTGAAATGTCCAATTTCAATGAACATTTTTGAATCTCCAATGATTAGTAAAAAATGTCAACATACAATGGATCAAAAAAGTATTTTAAGTATTTGGAAACATCCTAATAGCCCAGAAGATTGTCCAATCTTAGGTTGTAATCAACGTTTATTTAGAAAAGATTTTGTTCCAGATAGATTGACGGCGTTGAGAGTGAAGAGTTTCAAGGCTCAACAGAAAAGATTACAAAACAGTGAAGATTATGATAAATTGGAATAAATTAATCTTGTATTTGAAATTATTTGTAGTGTGACTGTTTCGGGTAATTTCCTTTTCCGGTGGTTTTCCGAGGATTTTGAAAATATATCATATGGAGAATATTTGATATTTACGGTTAAACTTCAACGAAATATTTAACTGACTATAGCCATAAGAAATGCTCAGTCGAAGAGCCTTAGTTCACATACACCCCAAACATGTTAGATTCTCATCTACCTTACCTCCTTCATTGAAATCACTTTTCCAAAATCCTCCTTCAATTGACTCACAATTATCCATAAATGGATATATCAAATCGGTTCGTCAACTTAAAAAAGTCGCATTTGTTGATCTTTCAGATGGTAGTCATCATGATAATTTGATGTGTGTATTATCACCAACACAATCCTTGGGACTTAAAACTGGACAATCTGTGAAATTTACAGGTTCTTGGGTAAAATCAAAAGGTAAAGAACAACCATATGAATTAAAATTAAACACTGATGATGGAAAAGTTGAAATTATAGGGAATGTTCAAGATGATTTCCCACTTCAAAAAAAGGCACATTCATTACAATACTTAAGAACATTAGATACATTACGTTGGAGAACTTCATATTTATCATCCATCTTGAGATTTAGATCATTTGTTGATTTAAAACTTCATGAATTTTTCCAATTGGAAAATTTTTTTAAAACAAATCCACCATTAATCACTAGTTCAGATTGTGAAGGTGCAGGAGAATTATTTCAAATAGAATCTAAAACTGTATTAGATAAGACTGGTAAAAAAGATCCATTTTTCGGTAAAAATGCATATTTAACAGTCTCTACACAACTTCATCTTGAAGTATTATGTCTTGCATTGGGGAACGTATGGACACTATCTCCAGTTTTCAGAGCTGAAGAGAGTGATACAAATAGACATTTAAGTGAATTTTGGATGTTAGAAGGTGAAATGGCATCAGTGGAAAAATTGGAACAAATTACTAAATTTACTGAAAAAATGATTAAACATGTTGTTAAAGATTTAATTGATGATAAAAATCAAGTTGGTACAAATATTATCAAATCACAAAGACACAATGAAGAAACTGGTGATCAATCATTAGCATTAAGGGAGAAATGGAGATTACTGTATGAAAATGAATGGTTTTCAATAACGTATAAAGAAGCTATAAATATATTAGAGAACTCGGGTCAAAATTTCAAACATCCTGTTAAATATGAAGAAGGTTTAGCAACAGAACATGAAAAATGGCTTGCAGGTGAACATTTTAAATCACCAGTGTTTATCACTGATTATCCTAAAGATCAAAAACCATTTTATATGAAACAAAATATTGATGGTGATACAGTGGCATGTTTTGATCTATTAGTACCTGAACTAGGTGAAATCATTGGTGGTTCATTAAGAGAACATGATTTATCAAAATTAACTTCAATAATCAATGAACGAGGTATGAAATTAGATGAATTAAAATGGTATTTATCAACAAGAGAAAATTCCACAATACCACATGGTGGATTTGGTCTTGGTTTTGAAAGACTGATTTGTTATCTGGGTAATGTGGAGAATGTTCGTGATGTTGTTCCTTTCCCAAGAAGTCATAATGAGTGTGGTTGTTAGTTGTATATAGTAAAACTTGTATATAGATGTCGGAATCCCGGACCGGGTCTCACGCCAATCCCGGGCCGACGTTTGTTTCCCAGCCCCAGATTTTGAAAAACAACTCGTAGGATTCTGTCTATATAATATAAACTGATCCTTTGAAGCCTTTTGACGTTTTTAATATCACACAACCTAGTAATTCAAAATGTCATCAGGTGCTAAACTCATTGCCAAATCTCTCAAGAAATTAGGTGTAACCACAGTTTTCGGTATCGTGGGTATCCCAGTGGTGGAAGTTGGTGATGCTTTAATTGCAGAGGGAGTTAGATTTATTGCATTTAGAAACGAACAGGCTGCCTCGTATGCTGCTTCGGCTCATGGGTATCTAACAGGTGAGCCTGGTGTATTACTTGTTGTAGGTGGTCCTGGTGTTGTTCATGCTGCTGCTGGTATTTTCAATTCAAATGCTAATCGTTGGCCATTATTGGTTCTTGCTGGATCTTCAAGTTTTAATGATGTTTCTAAAGGTGGATTCCAAGAATTGGATCAAGTTAGCTTCTTAAGTCCACATACCAAATTTAGTGGGAGACCATTGTCATTGGATCAGATTCCATCCATGTTATCAAGGGCTTATAAAACAAGTTTCTTTGGTGTTCCAGGCTCAACTTATATTGATTTACCAGCTGATTTAATAGAAGGTGAGTTGTCAATACAAGATGAATCAACTCTTTTGGATCAAGTAAGATTGATATCTTTACAAGATGTTCCTAAATTCAGACCACCACAAGATCAAATTGCAAAGATTGCACAATTGCTACAAAATGCTCAATCACCATTGGTTATTGTAGGGAAAGGTGCAGCATTTGCAAATGCCTCCCCTGTGATTACTAAATTTGTTAATGATCATAACATTCCCTTTTTACCAACACCAATGGGGAAAGGTGTTGTTCAAGATGAATCAAATCTTAATGTTTCATCAGCAAGATCTAAGGCTTTGAAAACAGCTGATGTGGTAATCTTATTAGGAGCCAGATTGAATTGGATTCTTCATTTCGGTGAAGTACCAAGATTTAAAGAGGATACTGTTTTCATTCAAATTGATCAATCACCAGAGGAAATTGGTAATAATTCAATAGCATCTGTTTCTTATGGACTTGTGGGTGATATTTCCTTGGTTGTGGAAGAGTTGGCAAGCTATATAAGTCCTAGCTATAGAGCACCACCAATTACACAGGATATCCAGGATACTATAACGAGGAATAACAATTCATCAATAGCCAAGGAGAATAAACAAAGCTTTCAATTGACATATCAAAATGTTTATAAAGTGCTTCGTGGATTGATTAATCCTATTGAAAAAAATACGATATTAATCTCTGAAGGTGCCAATACAATGGATGTTGCTAGAATATCATTCCCACAAAACCATCCTAAACAAAGATTAGATGCTGGAACAAATGCCACGATGGGGGTTGGTTTGGGATATGCAATTGCCTCTAAGGCTGCTAATCTAGACAAGACTGTGATTGCCATTGAAGGAGATTCAGCATTTGGGTTTTCAGGTCTTGAGATTGAAACCGCAGTAAGATCACATTTACCCATTATTGTTGTTGTGATGAATAACAGTGGTCTTTACAAAGGTATAGACACTTCGAAGTACTCGTATGATGATTATTCTAAGTTGCCCTCTACGGCCTTGAGTAAAGAGACAAGATATGACTTGCTTGGTCAAAGCTTGGGAGCACAGGGGATCTTGGTCAAGACTGAAGCAGATGTTCATTCTGCCTTCAAACAGGCATTGAGCAACTCTTTTAACGGGGAAACAACGGTGTTGAATGTGATTATCTCGCCTGGTGAACAGAAGAAGGTTGGCTTTGGATGGCAGAATAAGAAACAGTCAAAGCTGTGAAGCCACATTTGTTTATTACAACATAGATTACATCGTAAACATTGCTATATAATTTGTAAGATATCGTATCGACGGACATTTAGCGCACTGTAAACACGATCGTATATCTCGTCTTGGGCTTATCACTTGCTCAACTTGTTCTGCCAGAGAATATGTGGCTGATATTGCGGTTTTATCGGTGCAAATGGCTTGATGTTATAACTGTAACTCACAATATATCCGAACTGTTGATAAATTGTAGTACGGGCTTACAAATGTAAATGGGTATATCACAGACAAGATGAGATTGTATATATACTGGGCAGTATTCCTTTTCAGTTTGAACAAACAGATGCTTCACAAAGACATTATCAATAGTAGTCAACATGACAAAACCACAAATTGACGAGTCAGTCACACCAATCTCACTCAAAGATACGAATTTATTCAAGCCAATCAAGCTGGGAAGCATTGATCTTTCCCATAGGGTGGTCTTGGCTCCATTGACTAGGCTAAGAGGTGATGCAGAATCACCTGTTCCAAATGTTGAGCTCGCTGCAGAGTATTACAGCCAGAGATCCAAGACTCCAGGGACACTCTTAATCACAGAAGGTATATATGTTTCTCCACAGAGTGCTGGGTTTTATGATAGTATTTCAGGGATCTATAATGAGCAGCAAATTGAAGCCTGGGGTAAAATCATCAAAAAAGTGAAAGAAAACGGTTCATATGCTGTTTTGCAACTATTTGCCCTGGGGAGACAGGCAATTCCAGAACTTGTTGCAAAGAATGGCACATCATATCAAGGTGCAACTGATGGATTGTATATCAAAGACGGTAGTTTTAACTATGAAGAAGAAGCATTAAAGCACAATACCCCATTGAAAGGGCTAACTTTAAAAGAGATTGAACAATATAAAAACGATTTCGTCAAAGCTGGTGAAAATGCTATAAAAGCTGGTGCTGATGGTGTTCAAGTTCATACGGCAAATGGTTATCTATTGAACCAATTTTTGGATCCATATAGTAATAAAAGAACTGATTCATATGGTGGTTCTATTGAAAATAGATCAACATTAATCTTGGAAATTGTTGATGCCCTATCACAAAAAATTGGTGCTGATAAGATCTCTGTAAGATTATCACCTTGGTCTAATTATGGTGATTTCTTGGGGATACAAGGTGATCCTTTACTATTGGCACAATATGCTCATTTGATTGGAGAACTTGAAAAAAGAGCTAAAGATGGGGAAAAGATCCAATTTATTGATTTGGTTGAACCAAGAGTCGATGGTTCTGTCGATAGAGATACTTCAAAAGCGAACGTGGGTACTAATAATTTCATATATGATATTTGGAGTGGTCCTGTGGTTAGAGCTGGTAATTACTTAAAAGATATTGATGCATTGAAAAAAGATGTTAATACCAATGATAGAACATTGATTGCCATTGGAAGACATTATATTTCTAATCCTGATTTACCAGAGCGTTTAAGAAATGGAAACCCTGTGACTAAATATGATCGTTCAACATTCTACACAAAAGGTGCAAAGGGTTATACAGACTATTTGTCCTATAAATAGTTGATTGAGCTTTAATATTGTATCTATATTGTATAGCTGGAAATAATCGTACATTGAATTCACACGTTTAATACTATTCATAGAAGATCCAAAAGATATCACACGTATTAATTCACCATTAATAATTCCCATAATATCTTCTTTACTTGTATACTATAATTTATAATCCAAGATCACCGTATTATCAATATCTGAATAATTTCGGAATTCCGTATAGACATTACAAATACATGTACCGAGTTCAAACAGCACATTGAGCTTTGAAATGGTATAAAGACTGGTTATTTCACCTTGACATCCCTCAATATCACTTCATATTAATTAACAACCCCATATCAAAATGACCAAACCACAAATTGACGAATCAGTTACTCCAATTTCGCTAAAGGATACCAATTTATTCAAGCCAATCAAACTTGGAGATATAGAACTCTCTCATAGAGTTGTCATGGCTCCTCTAACAAGATTGAGAGGTGATCCTGACACTGCAGTCCCCGATGTTGAATTGACGGGTGAATACCTAGATCAAAGATCTAAAACACCAGGAACTTTAATCACAATTGAAGCTCTATATGTCTCTAAGGAAAGTGGTGGTTTCATTGATGGGGTTCCAGGTATTTATAACAAAGAGCAAATTGAATCTTGGGAGCAAATTATCCGTAAGATCAAAGATAACAAATCATTTGCCATTGTACAATTAATAGCTCAAGGTAGACAAGCCATTCCTGAATACGTCAAGAAACATGGTATTAAATATCAAGGTGCTACTGATGATTTATACATTAATGATGGTTCATTCCCTTTCAAAGAAGAAGCCTTGAAGCACAACACCCCGTTGAAAGGTCTGACTTTAGAAGAGATTAAACAATACAAAATTGATTTTGTCAATGCTGGTAGAAATGCCATCCAGGCTGGGGCGGATGGTGTTCAGATCCATGCAGCTAATGGATATTTGTTGAATCAATTCTTAGATTCATACACAAATAAAAGAACAGATTCATATGGTGGATCTATTGAAAACAGATCTAAACTAATTTTAGAAATTGTTGATGGTTTAATCGAAGCTATTGGTGCCCATAAAGTGTCTATTAGACTCTCACCATGGTCCACTTTTGGTGATTTCTTGGGAATCCAAAGTGATCCATCTTTGTTAGCACAATATGCTCATTTGGTTGGAGAATTAGAACAAAGAGCTAAAGATGGCAAACAATTACAATATATTGACGTTATTGAACCAAGAATCAGTGGTAATATCACCAAAGAGTTGAGTAAAGGTGAAAACCAAGGTTCAAATGAGTTTATTTATAATATTTGGAGTGGTCCAGTGGTTAGATCTGGTAATTATATAAAAGATCTTGAATTATTAAAATCTCATGTCAATTCCAATAATAGAACTTTAATCGCTTTTGGAAGATATTTCATTTCTAATCCTGATTTACCAGAACGTCTAAGAAATGGGTACCCTTTAACCAAATATGATCGTTCAACTTTTTACACAAGAGGTGCAAAGGGTTATACAGATTATCCCGTATATAAATAGTTTGTCATTAGATTTAATTAAATATAAATATACACCTTATATGCCCATTAATCATTCTTCTTATCACCTTTCGCCTTATGATACGCATCTTCAAAAGCATCTTCGATATCTTCACCAAAATCCTCAATATTTTCTTTAAAATCATCAAATCCTTCTTTCATGTCATCACCTAATTCTTTTAAATCCTCGCCAATCGACTCAAGGAGCCCCTTATGTTTGGATTCCTTGGGTTTCTCCGTATGCGTCTGAGCAGGTTGTTCCTTCACTGGAGTGGATGGTTTGGTTACTTTAGTAGGTTTGGCCTTTGCAGGTTTAGAATCCTCGTGTGTAGTAGTTTTGGGCTTGTTCTTATGTGCTTCTTTGGTCTTATGAGATGATTTGGTCTTTTTCTTGGTATCTTCTTTATGAGATGATTTAGTATCAGGTTTAAGTGTAGTGGTTTTCGAGCTCTCAGCTCTAAAGAGTTCATCATAAGTTGAATCCTCTTTCAAAATACCACCAATATCAAATTTCACATTTGGATAAGACAATGGATCTTCCCATTTCGAAGTCAAATGATTTTCCTTGTTGAAAATATTACTTGAACCATTATTTACTGATGGTTGTAAATTCAAAGTTTCACACAAGATATTGTAAACTTCAACATTTTGGAATGGACGAACTTTAAAGGATTTATCATTTTCAGATCTAGATTTAAAATAAGGACCAGTCCCTAAAAATATGGCTCTCATCAAAACTTCTGAGTTATTATAACCATGAACACCTTTGGGTGTATAATCACCCTTTTTACGTTCCATATCGTCATGTGTTGTGATTGAATATCCAACATCTGGAACCACCCACACTGGTGCCACGCGTCCAGAATATTTCGTTTCCCTTTTACCTCCAAAATTCCACTCTTCTGGTAAGTCTTCCTTCATATAAATTGAGTATCCAGAGTTTTCCTTAAATGTACTGTTCAAGTCTTTATAAATCTCTTCAGCTGAAACACCAGGCACTGGTCTTAAACCGAATAATGGCCAACCATCAGTATGTTGGATTTTTGTAGTGTTCACCAGCTCATCCAAATATATAAGCCTGTCGTTCGAAGTTGGAGCCATTCCATGATCTGAAACAATCACTAAATTAACAATATCAGATGCATTTCTATCAGAGATTCCCTTGGTTAAATGTTTGATAAATCCATCAACTTCTTTCAATCCCTTTTCAAGTTTTTCACCCTTGATACCAGTCTTATGACCAATTGTATCGATGGTGGGAACATACCCGATAATAAGTTCTGGTCTTTGTGAAACATCCTTATCTAACCATTCAAATATTCTATTGTATTTAACCTCTAAAGTTTCAGTCTTGTTGAAAGGGTCCACAATCGATGGGTTCCCTGTTTTGAATTTAACTTCACTCCCAGGATACATATGAATAGCAGAACGAACACCTTGATATTCAGCTGTAGACCAAATTGGTTCACCACCCCAAAATGATGGATCCAGTGATTTTTCCGGTATCACATTAACGAATTGTTTATTTGAAACGGAATCGAAAAAAGTATTCCCCACTATACCATGAGATTGTGGAAATAACCCTGTGGCGATTGTCCAATGGTTAGGGAATGTTGAGGATGGGAATGAAGGTATCATATATGGTGGACCATATCCCTTCTTCAAGAAATCATGCAAAGTTGGTGTCAGCTTAGATGAGATATAGTGTGGGTGGAACCCATCTAAAGATATCAATATGGTTGTTGGATAAAAAATATCTGTACCATTAGATAAGATCTGTTTTGTGACCTTTGGGGTTTTAGAAGAGCCTGATTGCTTAGATAAGAGCACCGATAGCACAATCACCACCACTATGAGTGCTAATATTAAAAAGTATGTGTGGAATTGCTTCACAAAATTTGTAATAGCCACCAAAGGTCTGAACCTTGGTTTCCTATTTATGAATTCATCGTCGCTTAGATCAAATGAATCCCGATCATCAACCTCTTGAAGCTCAATCCCATTTGAAACCAGCGCAGAGTGCTTAGGCACTTTACTGTACCCCTTTGACGTTATCTTATCCACAGCGTTCTTGATCTTTGAAGCCCACGACGTTTGGGCAAATGGGTTACTATCATGTTCCAAGTCAAAATCATCGCGGAACACATTGGCATCTAACTCTTCTGTTGGCGACGTGGAGAAATCGTCATCTTCGTCGTCCAAATTCGTTACAGGAATATCTATCTCGTGTCCACCAGCCATTGTCTTAGCGTTGGGATTATGACCTTGTACTTGGTCTTTGATTTTGTTTGATTGTCCTTTTTGGTGCCAAAATGCTCGCTAAGAAAAATAAACAAAATTCGCGAATGAATTCCGACTTCTCAAAAAAGTCGGTTCTCCACCAAAAAAGAGAGCAGACAATAACAGTTCAATTAATTACTGGGGAAATCATTAACAGACAAATAGAATTTACCATATTTCCAAATAGATCCCGCAAAGATTGCACATGATTGGGTGTCTCAACGATACAAGGACGGCTTTGAAGGTGCCCATGACCTTGAGAAAGATAAGGTCAACCCAATTTTGCAACTTGATCAAAATACGGCACATTCATACATCACCATATACCTTCAAAAACGAAAAGATACCCGTGAAATTTCCCTTTTTGAAAGACAAAAGCTTGTTAATTGAAAAAGTACATAAGGATAAAGCATTACCTTTCAATATTACTAGAGATGCCTTGGGTTGTTCCCCGGTGGGACCTGATGATCTTGACAATGTCTCCTTTATTTGGATGGACTATTTCACCATGAATGATGACGAGCAATTGATTCAAAGAATCAAAGAAATGGATCAAATATTATTTTGGTCGACAACTTTTAAAATGGCTCTTTCAGATACTTTATTCTCTAATAGACTGGTTCTAATGATCAAAGAAGGGAAATTTAATGTCGATCAACCCTCAGAGATGCCCCTTGTTGAAACAATAATTGCACTATTACTCAATGCTGAAAGGTATAACCCTGCACAGAAGTTGCTTCAAAATAAAATTCAAGATAAAACCCCGATAAATTGGGGTCCAATTCTTAAAGTCTTTCTTTTGGCACAAGACAAGAAGCCCCTACAAATATTAGAGAAATTATACACAAGTCAAGATCTTAATCTATACAATGATGTGATACCATATTTTTTCCAGATACAAGTAAGTGAGCATCATATACACAAGTGGAGCTCATCATTGATCAAACTGGGAGACATACCACAACCAAATAGTTTTAATCTTGATCCGGTGATTGAAAGTATTCTAAGGACTTCAAATTTGAAAAGCATGCAACATTGTTTGAAGCATATAGGGGGGTACGTTAAAGATGTGAAGACTTGGCTCTTACCTAGCACCCAACAATTGTTATTGCAATACATTACCAAGAATCCCGATCAGCTTGAAGCATTTGAATCTGTGCTTAATGCATTCGGTCATACACCATTTGAAGAATTATTTTGGTTACGTCTTTACCAAAGAACTCAAATTGATCTTGACGTGCTGGATAGACATGCTAAAAGGGCAGGAATACATTTAAACAAACCTTATATTAGAGATACAAGATTAGGAAGATTGCGGGATGTAGATCCCAATCAATTTTTGGAAATATCAAATAATATACTTGAAAAGGGGTATATTCCATCATATACTCATTCCATTCAACTACTCAAACATCATGTACTTCAAAGAAGAAAGAAAAAAAGTATGAAAGCGGCATCAAGTTTTGTTATACATTTACTTGAAAATTATCCAAAGAATTCTTTCAATATCATATTCACATATTTGACTGCTCTGTTAAATAAAACACCCTCTGAGTTACAAAGTCATACATTTGCTGAATGTTATATTTGCTTCGAAGATTATTTATTCGCTAATGGTTTTACAAATCATGATAATATTTTAAATCTTTTAATCTATGCAAATACAAGAATTGGAAGAATAGAAAGGGTCATTGAAGATGTTCAGAATTTATCATCATCTGAATCGCATGTTGTTGATAAAAGAACTATTGATCATGTTTATCAATTTCTCTATTCAAATATAAGATATATCCCTCCTGAATTGAAACCTAAAGGTATGCAAACAAGGCATTTCGTTATGCAACTTATTCTAGAGTTGAGTAAAAATTGTCAAGACGTTTCATTAAAGACTTATAATCACATGTTGAGAGACATTGTACAAACACATGGTATTAAAAATACTGAATTATTTTGTCTTGAAATTATTGATTTGATATATCTTAAAGTTCCAAAAACTTTAAATTATCATAATGATAATTCATCACACCCTTTGAGGAAAATTTTTTGTAATGAATTAATCACAAATATAATGATCAGGAGTTATAAAGAAAATCCAAACAGACCATGGTGTGGATTGGAGTTATTATCAAAGTTGAAAAGCAAAGGCTTATCCATTGATATGCAACTTGTTAAAAGGCAGTATAAAGAACTAATTAGTGATAGTGTAGAGTCACAACTTGAAGTTAAAAGTTCAAAGAATAAGAAAGTATCTTTACCAAAGGTTGATTTTGATATTATTATAGAAAAGATCAATCAAATTGAAAGCACAATGTGAACATTGTCTGGCCTATTTATTTATTTATATTACCCCACATATTTATTCACCCTCATAATATTTATTATATAGAGCTATTTATTATTTATTTCATCACCTATTTATGAATATACAAATCAACTTCAATAAAGCTGGGTTGATAACTTGCACTATGACAATCCGGAAATATCCGTCCGCTGATGAAAAATAGAAATTTGACTACTGATTTCTCGAGATGCCCACTAAATCTGTAGTTACTAATACTTCACCCAACTATAACCATGCATTCACATCATAGTCATAGTGGTGATTATGTGGCACATGCTCAGGACTCTTTAGAATCCATCACTTCCAAAGCCATTGATATGGGATTTGAAACTTTTTGTCTTACTGAACATATGCCTAGATTAGATACCAAGTTTTTATATCCAGAGGAACTGGAGGAAAAATTCAGTATAAAGACATTGGAGGACAAATTTGATGATTATTATAAACATGGTAGGGATTTACAAGCAAAGAGGCAAAATCAAGGTTGTTACACAAAATTTCTTGTTGGATTAGAAGTTGAAGGTATTAATGAAGCACATATTGAGTATACGAAACAAATCATAAATAGTCGTCATTTCGATATGACTGTTGGCTCAGTGCATTTCGTTAAAGAGATTCCAATTGATTTTGATAGAGATAGTTGGGAAAAAGCTCGTGAAGTTAGTGGTGGTATTCGTGGATTGTTTAAAGAATATTTCTTGTTACAAGGGAAAGTATTGACTCTGTTAAGACCATCAGTTGTGGGACATTTTGATTTGATAAGATTACTTGCTCAAGATGATGACCTTGATGAAACCACAGGTAAACCACTGATAGATATTGATATGACAAAAGATTGGCCTGAAGTTTGGGAAGTTATTGTTGAGAATCTAAAATTTATAAAATCGTATGGTGGGTTAATTGAACTGAACAGTGCAGCCCTAAGGAAAGGTTGGGATACACCGTACCCTAAGCTTGATATTTGTGAAGCTGCCATCAAATACGCTGGTGGTAAGTTTGTGCTAAGTGATGATTCACATGCTATCAAACAAGTTGGGTTGAATTTCCACAAGGTTAGAGATTTCATCATGGAGAAACTTGATATCGATCAGATCTACTATTTGGATCTGGACAATGAGGGAAATACCATCACCAGATCCAAGACAATCAAAGAGCTAAGAGACAGTAAATTCTGGGACCAGTATAAAGAATGATGATTCTACTAAATTGTATAATGTAGCACAATCTTTCGCGCGTATGATACTATATGCTGATACTCACCAAAAGCGAGCACAAATGCGCTATTCCAACGCACAATTCCGTTGAAAACACGGTCCTTCTGTCCCTGGCCAATAAACGTGCACCATGTTGTCTCTTCTGTGCTCTTCATCATGTGGGAAATCGCTGCTTTAAGCTGCAAATTTTGAGGTATTTATCCCAAAATTACGTAGTGGGTTTAAAATTAAATTTGTTTCGTTCCTGTTTTTACTCGTGCTGCAATTTCCCATCAAAACTGAAAGAGGCCTCTTCAGTAAAAACCAAACCAAGTGTAACTAAAGGAACAACCGCTGTGTTGGCCAATGACAGCGAGAGGTTGAAGAGTTGGGCTGTGAAGGGCTGCTTTATTATGGGAAAATGTTTGGAATTGAGAACATGGTGTTGAATATGGGTATATAAAGCCAGAAAGATGCTCGATGATTTGGCGTTTGATGTGGTTGTTTTGGAATTATAGATACAATGGCTCATTTTAAGGAAACAACGCTCACGAAATGGGATACTGATATCTCCACTGAATTGGATCTTGAGGCTGGACACGGTCCAGTGAATCCAAATATCAGGTTTGTCCATGAAGAGTCGACGAGAGGGAGATCATCTGCTAGGTTATCAACCCGCCCAAGCTTTAGTCGTCGTTTGAGCAATGCTTCTATCGACACTTCGCTCTCGAGAAAAAAAGTTGAACCAAAAGTCGCCTTACCACCACTTTTCAAGACTCTTTCATACAAGATTGATGATGAAACCGTGGAAGCTAGGAAAAAATTGGATAAAGTCGACACCTCAGCCCAAGATTTCAAAGAAACTACATGGCATGTCAAGAGTGTGGATCAAGTTGCAAATTCCCTATCTTCAGATTTCCACAATGGTCTCACCACGGGGCAATTTGAGAACAATTTGAAACAATATGGCTTCAATACCCATTCTCCTCCAAAGACAAATTGGCTGAAAAAATTATTCTTCTACTTCTTTGGTGGGTTCGGTTCATTACTTATGGTTGGTGGTATATTATGTTGTATTGCTTGGAAACCATTGGGTAATCCAAACCCAGCAGTGGCCAATTTAGCGCTTGGTGTTGTCTTGTTTATTGTTTTCTTCTTACAGGCTGGTTTTAATTTTTGGCAAGATTTTTCCTCTTCTCGTGTTATGAATTCTATCAATGGGATGTTACCAAGTGATGCAAATGTCATAAGAAATGGCTTGAAAACTGTTGAACAAGTGAAGAATTTAGTTCCAGGGGATTTGGTCTTTATAAGTAATGGTGATCGTTTACCTGCAGATGTTAGATTTGTCAATATCGAAGGAAATGATTTTGCATTTGATAGATCCATCTTAACAGGTGAATCTAAACCAATAATGGCCACTTTGGATCCTGATTCAAAAGGTGGAAATTATCTTGAAAGTCCATGTATTGGATTACAAGGAACTTATTGTGTTGGTGGTTCAGGTTATGGATTGATTGTCTCTACTGGTGATAACACTGTATTTGGTCAAATTGCCAAATTATCATCTGAACCTAAGGCAGGTTTGTCTCCTTTACAAAAAGAGATTTTGAGATTTGTTGGATTAACTGTCTCAATCATTGTCACTTTAATTGTTATATTGTGTGTTATATGGGGTGCTTGGTTACGTAAATCATATCCTGATTGGATCCCCGTGGCTACACTAATTGTGGATCTAGTTTCTGTTGCAGTGGCATTTATCCCGGAGGGTTTACCAATTGCATTAACAACATGTTTGATCATCACAGCTAGTGCAATGAGGAAAAACAAGATTTTGTGTAAATCCTTGTCAGTGGTGGAAACTCTTGGTTCCGTTAGTACAATCTGTTCAGATAAGACTGGTACTTTGACTAAGAACAAAATGTTTGTTACAAGCTATTCCATTGGTATTGAACCAATTTTAAACAACAATACAAAAGAATCGGATGATCAATCAAGTACCATGGGTTTCAATGAAAAGACTGAATCATCACTGCCGAAAGGACGCTCACAATTAGCAATCATCTCCAAGATTTGCAACTCTGCAACTTTCAATCCAACAACTATGAACAAGCCATTAAGTGAAAGGTTAATTAATGGTAACGCAACTGATCAGGCAATGTTAAGATTTGGTGAAGAATTGGATCCAGGTCATGATTCATCCCATGAATGGATTCAAAAAGCTGAAGTTTCATTCAATTCTAAAAATAAATTCATGATTAGATTGTTTGAGAAAATCAATGATCCACTACAGCATTATTCATTAATGATTAAAGGTGCACCTGATATTCTATTACCCAAATGTCTATATTATCAAGATATCAATGGTGAAATTATTCAACTAGATGAAAGATCTATTCAAAAAATTCAAAATTTACAAAAATCATGGGCAATGAATGGTCAAAGAGTCATTTTACTTGCCTTTAAACCTGTTCATATTCCTAAATTTGCATCTGTGGAATTTAATTCTAAAGTAGCACATGATAAATTGATGGAAGAATCTAATCAAGGTTTAATATTATCAGGTCTAGTTGGTATAACTGATCCTCCAAAAGATGATATTTTCGATGTCGTTAGTACTTTAAAAGGTGCAGGAATTAAATTTGCAATGGTTACAGGTGATTTTGAACTGACTGCTGTGGCAATTGCCAAGATGTGTAATATTTTAACCACAGATACAGTGTTGAATATTGATGATTTAGATGTCAATTTCCCCGTGTTGGATTCTTCCAAGACTAAATTATGTGATCATGTTGAAATTGAAGGTGCAATTGCTATAAGTGGTTCATCATTGGGATTTTTGAATAAAAATCAATGGGAACATTTAACAAGTTTTAAAGAAATTGTCTTTGCAAGAACTACACCTGAACAGAAATTAAGAATTGTGGAGGAATTTCAAAAAAGAAAACATATAGTCGGTATGACTGGTGATGGTGTTAATGATGCTCCTTCGTTGAGACAAGCTGATATTGGTATTGCTATGGCTGAAGGTTCAGATATTGCTAAAGAGGCATCTGATTTGATATTATTGGAATCTTTTTCATCAATGGTTACAGCTTTGAAGTATGGTCGTTTGGTTTTTGAAAATTTGAAAAAAACTGTTGTTTATTTATTACCAGCTGGTACATATGGTGAATTATGGCCCGTGTTGTTGAATGTTATCTTTGGATTACCACAGGTCTTGTCTTCCTTTTGTATGATTATTATCTGTTGTCTAACTGATTGTGCTGGTGCTATTACTCTAGCTTATGAATCACCTGAGAAAAACTTACTAGAGAAAAAACCAAGAAGTATCACGGGTAATAGATTGGTTAATTTGAATTTGTTATTACACTCATACTTCACCGTGGGGACTTATTATTGTTTTGTTGCATTTTTGATGTCATTCTTATATTTTAGAGAAAGGGGTATTCCATTCAATGTGTTATCACTTTCTTATGGTGTGTACCCTGAGAAGTACGATTCTGATAAAATCAGTGATTTGACAAATACCGTTTCATCAATCTATTTCGTTACATTGGTTATAATGCAATTTTTCAACTTGTTTGCTACTAGAACGAGATACCTAAGTGTTTTCCAACAAAAGCCAATCATGGATAAGAACGCATCCAATTATCCAATGTTCTTTGCTGTTGCATTTGCTCTTGGTGTCACATTTTTCTTCAATTATGTGCCATGGTTTCAAAGAGTTTTGAACACTTCACCTGTTCCTGCAAAGTTCTATTTCATTGCTATTGGTTTCGGAGCAGTCGTCTTGATCTACGATGAACTTCGAAAATTCACCATTAGAAAGTATCCACGCTGTTTGTGGGCTAAGCTAGCCTGGTGAGCCATATTATAATGCATATTTGTCGCAATTTACCTTTTCGTAGTTTTGCGGACATCGCGTTCTCTTTATATGACATTTATGGTGGTGTCCGGATGTCCTTATGGCCTTTGTGAAGAGAAAATCTTTTGCTGAAAACATGATCATAATAATAATTGAACCACAAGAATCGCAAAGTTGAGTTAACCATACAAACCCACAGACATACACAGGTTATCCGCTTAATTGATCAGACTATACTCGCTTCAAAAGCGTCATATATCTCACACATAGACCCAAAACGAGAACAGTCCCCAAAGTCATTATCTCTCGTTTATCAAGGATATTAACGGCCCCTTTACGTTAGCATTGAATTTGCCCCAGTGGAAACTCAATTAAAACAGATTCAAGAATGACTCCAACACCTTCGAAATACCAAGGCTCGCCTTTCAGACAGCCTAGCAGTCCTCAACCACATCATTCAAGTACCAGACAGTCCTCCATTGTGGAGCTTTTATCTACACCCCCACAACTAGGAGCCAATGAGAATGAGCTGGATGTTCCAAATTCAATCAACCTGTCAAGAAACCCTTCAAGATCATCCACGTCTTCTGTGAACACAAACTCTACAAGCCAGACCAGAGAAAACAGAGACTGGCAAGACATCAAGTTGAGCGAATTGATTGAAAGTGCGAAATTGATCTTTATCAAGTCTAATTTACCGGTAGAAGAGGCATTCAATGTTTTAACAACACATAACTTGACATCGTTACCTGTGGAGGAATATGATGATGACACCAACTGTCTAACTTTCGACTACACTGACTTGAACTCATACTTGTTATTGGTATTGGGTAAATTGGCCGTCAATGAACAAACATTTGCACAAAATCCATACTATAAGAATCCAGAAGAAATCAAAGAATTGATTGCAAAGGCTAAAAAGGGTCAACAAGTACCAGTTAAATTTGTTTGTCAACTAGCTCCAAAGAATCCTTTCTATAAATTAACAGAATCTGAAAATCTCTCCACAGTTGTGGAAATTCTTGGATCTGGTGTTCACAGAATAGCTATAACAAATGAATCATCCACCAAGATCACAGGTATTCTTTCACAAAGAAGATTGATAAAATATTTTTGGGACAATGCTAGAAGATTCCCATCTTTGGAACCAATTTTTCAATTCCCAATTTCTGAATTAAATATTGGTAATTCAAAAGTCATTTCAGTATTTGGTGATGAACCTTTGATACATGCCTTGGTCAAGATGAATACCGAGAAAGTTTCATCAATAGCCGTTGTGGATCATCATTTAAACTTATTGGGTAATATCTCTGTCACTGATGTCAAGCATGTCACTAAATCATCTCAATCGCATAACCTACATAAAAGTTGTCTACATTTCATCTCCATAATCTTGAACTTGAGAGGATTGGAAGAAGGTCAAGATTCATTCCCAATTTTCCATGTCTATCCATCATCATCATTAGCCAGAACAATTGCCAAATTAGTCGCAACTAATTCACATAGATTATGGGTTGTTCGTCCACTGCATGGATCTGCCTCAAATTCATCATCAGGTTCTACACCAACTAGTACCAATGCACCAGGAAACTCTGATTCAAATCCATTAATGCCAGAACATGAAGGTAGAGCTGGTAAATTGATTGGTGTTGTTTCATTAACTGATATCTTGGGATTAATTGCAAGAAAACATGGGAAATTTCATGTTGATCCAAACCAGGCAAGAAAACAAAGAAGAAGATCCTCTTCATCATCAACAAGATCATCCGGATCAATTGAACATTTTAGAAGATCAATCAGTGGAGCATCAGACTTAAGATGATCTTTGTTTCAGCTGAATAATTTATTTTATAATATACTTATCTATTTAAAGAATATTGGAAGCCTACTGAGAGGTGACTGTCGAAAAAAATCATAAAATCCATGTATAGCAACTAGTATAATCTATATATAATATCGAAAGACATTTCAAATAAAAAAATCTGTAGTTATATTACAACTTTATTGTCAATATTTAAGCTATCATAAGCAATTGTCTATTAAGTGTAATTAATAATATTAGCTCTCCAAACCGGTTAGAGAGGTATATGGTCCCCATATTGTTCAATTTCTACTTCTTCTCAAAGGTAACTTACCACCAGAATTCAATCTTGGAATCTTTCTACTCTCTGTATTTGAAGCATTTAATTTCCTCTTTGTGGGACCAGTACTGTTTTCCTTATCATCCGATTTATTATCCTTTGTACCTTCACTAAATCTTTGACCAATCAGTTGAAATTTTGGTGGTGATCTGTTAAGGGATTCGGCTGATAGCTCATCTAGTTTCTTGGGTAATCTTAACTGCTGTCTCACTGGTGTCTTACCAGTGGGCAGCAGGGCCTTTTTAATCTCCCTTTGTTCAGTGTCTAACTCTTGAATAACGGTATTCACATCTTTAATCTCCATTGATGATATGTCATTATTGTGAACAATTTTTTGAGTTAACTGCTTACCAATCTCAACAACATCTACCTTACTTGACTCCAATCCATGAATTAAGTTTTGCTGTTGTGTTTGTGTCAATGAAAAATTATTTTGTAATTTTTTCAAGTTGGACTCGATGTTACTGTTCTTTTGGAAATCAGAAGTTAAATCGTTGATTTTGTTCAGTTCATTGTCAATGGCAATCTTTGAAGAATTTGTGAATTGATCAGTTTCTTTCAAAGATTTAGAAACATCTCTGATACCATTCTCATGATCTTTGATAAGTTTATTAGTGTTATAATCACAACTATTGATGATTTCACGAGTGGCCTGCTCCCAGCTTGTTTGAGCTGGTATGAGTTGAGATTTTTCAATTGCAATCACCTCAGTATTTGACGAGCGAATGGTATCAACTAGTGTCTTTTGCTGTTTAGTGTTGTTCTCCCTAATGAGTTCGACAAATTTATTTAATAACTCATTTGAATCGTTCTCAATTTGACTGCTCACGTTTTTCACCACGGAATTGATGTGCTCATCGTGATTATTGAATAATGAATCATTTAATGTTGATTTGAAGTCATTGTTATGTTTAGAAAGTTTGGAAAATTCATCGTTAACATAAGATCCATACTTTTTAAGTAAAACTTGTAGCTGTTGAAGATCTGATTGAAAGTTTTTGTATAAATCTGGGAACTTTGATAAGATTGAATCACCAACATTTTTACAAGCATCATAAGTTGCCCTCTGTAAATCGAGTATCATTTGTTGGAAGTCATTTTGAATAGCTAAGATGATTGAGTTCAGTTCAAGTTGTGAATTATTATCATTCACAAGGTCCTTTATTCTATCAAGGATTTTGGGGATATTAACGTTGGTTATCTTGTCAACTTCAGATTTTGCCTCGCCTTCATATCGTTTGAAAATAGATAGATTAGAGTTTATACTGTTGATAATTTCTTTGAACTTGGAGGATGACATCATTAGATTCTCCTCATTTTGCTTTTGTTTGTCAATCTTATTATGAAGAGTCTCCACCGTTGCGTTTAAGGTGTTAATTATTGTCAGGTATTCATTATTTTGGGCTTCCAGAGAATTGGCATTTTTCTTAAATGTCTCATTTTGCTTTTTCAACCGCTCTGATGCCCGTTTAGACTCATTAATCTCAGTTTTGTACTCTTGTATATCATTCATAAACTCCTCGTAATTATCATTATTCATGTACATTCCATCTCTTTGTCTAGTGGAAACAAGATCAGCTTTCACTCTTGCAAGCTCCACGCTAAGTTCTTTAAGCAAAATCTCTTTTCCTATTGTTGATCCCAATTGTGGTTTATTTTCAATACTCTTAGCCTTATTAGCATACTCTAAGGTACTTGAAGTCTCATCATAATTAATCTTGGCTGGTGAAATTGTTGCAATCAAACATGTCTTTGTTCGACCTCCCAAAGAGTCTTGCAATATTCTTGTTAGCTTGGATTCTCTATAGGGTATATGTTGATGGTTCTTCTCTACCAAGAGATTTATGACTCTACCCAATGTGAGTAAACTTTGATTAATTGAGCCTGCTTCTTTCGCCCTTTGGTTTAATGCACCAGATCGGCTGATATTTTCTGATCCTGCAAGATCTACTAAATTCATTTTGGATATTCTGAACAGATCACCTGTCTCACTGTTCTTCTTGAATAAACTTATGGTGAAGATTGTATGGGATCGACTTGAAACATCATTCATCTTTGTAGCTGCAACTTGTCTAATCCTAAGTCCTCTTTGTAATGTCTTGATACCATGATTAGCACCTTTGAGAATCACTTCCTCCAAATTTTGTATCACAATTGGAGATCTATTATTACTTTGTTGACCCGTGATGGGACTTGTTGTACCACTAGTTGTGGATGTCTTTTGATCGAAAATTCTTAGTTTCTTATTACTCTCTTCTCCAAGCAAATCTTTCAACTCTTCATTATAAATCTCAACAAATGAAGCTTTCACAACGTAATCAGTAGTTGAATGTTCTTTGGAATCTTCCAATACTTCGAACAATTTAAACAAAACTCTGGGTATTACACCTGCTTGATCACTCAATTTCCCATTTGTCAACTTTTCATCACCGGACATTGTGTATGTTTTACCACTCGATGTCATCCCATATACCAGAAGCGTACAATTGTAGCCCTTTAAGAACTGGTCAAACAATGGAGATGCCACTTTATTGAAGATTATTTGTTGATCAGCCAGTGGGCCAAACACTTTATCAAAAGAATATGTTCTAGATTGCAATTGAGCAGCTACCCCTACATCATCATTTGTGTTCAATGACACCTCAGTGCCTGTTTCATCTTCAACATTCACAACAACTGAGCTTTTGATACTGGTTTCTTTGGAATTTCTACCTCTGCACCGTACGACAACTTGTATGTTCTCGTTGTCTGAACTCATTTTGACCTTTCAGCTATCCACGTTTGTAGGCACTCGCTCCCAAGTGGTTATGGCTCTCAATGGCTGCTGCAAGTTATTATGTCAAAACGCGCAACGTTTGTGATTATGTCGTTGTTTACCGTTTGTTTATACTTTTTAATTTTCGTTTTTTGTTTACAAAACAACAGGAAATGATAAGCACACTAAACTTTTTTGTATGTATGTGTACTACTTTTTCGGTTGCCTTGGTAACCGTGATTATGTAATCATTTGTTACGAGGACTCCCAGCATAAACCTCGATCTAACTATTAACAACGTTGAAGTTTCCGATTTTGCGCAAGAGTGACTCAACGGATTTCCTATCAAGTTCAAGCTCAGTACATATGGCATCGAAGTTCTTGAAATTCTTGAGATTTTTCAGGATAATTGCGATTTGATCCTTTTGCTCAGTGGTTAAGTCATTATTCATCGTATTGCTATGTTTCTTGATGGCAAAACTCGTATCTTTACCTTTGAATGCACTTAATAAGGATGCATTTTTTCCACCGGCCTCATTCTCGTCTTCTTCATCATCCTCTGATATGTCCTCATCTTCATCATCACTGATCTTTAGGTTATTATTAGGAACCCAATTTAAGGAGCTATTACTGAATTTCTGTTCTTCGTTTAGAATACTATCAATGATTGGGTACGAATGAACTCTATAAATCAGACCTCTCAAGATACCAAATGATAAGAATCTTCGAACATCAATATTTTCCAATTCTGTTGTGTGCTCTTTATACCAATTTTTAACAGATTGACCTTGATGAAGTGATCTGTACAAATAAAACAGTTTGGCTTTTGAAGGGAGGAGGACTGACTCTGTTTGACCTTTTTTCTTCAAATTCAATGTTGATGAAGAGTGACCATTTTTGTTGTGATGATTATGATGGTGACGATGGTGATCGTGATCATGGTGATCGTGCGGTCTTTTGGATGTATCCTTTTGAGTGTGGTCACTTTTCTCTGGATTAAAAGGACGATTTTTGAAGATTGAAGGACTAACGACATACCCTTGACAGTCCGTTGCCATATTTGGATCTTTCAAAAACAAATCGATATCAGATGTTGGAGCATAAATGTTGCCAAATTGGAAAATATCAATAATAATGATACATTTGTAATAAATTAAATGCTGGATACACTGTTTAACAATCCAGTAATCAGAATTGGCAAGTACACTGATCTTCTTTATTGAATTAATACCATTGATAAAAGGTAATATTTTGAGCATTGTAGGGTCCCAATTTACATCGACCATACTTTCAAGTCTGACGGTAGAAATTGGTACATCTTCTTGATTCAATCTTGGAGGTGGTGGTAATAAGGGGAAAAGTTTGATATCAAGTGAGTTACCTGAATCTATGGGTATTAGACACTCTGAATAATTGTTCAAGTCCTGATATATCTGTTGAATCAAACTTTCAATTGAGTCTAGTTTAATCGTATAGCCTTCCCTTCGTACTATTCCCAAAGGTGTTGATGAATCAAGATCTTTGTCCAGGCTATTCAGTATTTGTTTATAAGTAGCTGAGGATGTATCTATAACGTTTTCATTATTCGCCTCCATTGAAGTGCTCCTATCCACTCTCGCTGATGTACTCCCTGGATCTTTTGCATTGGCACTTATCAGACCAGCTGAAGCGTTTGTGCTAGTGTTTCTATTTTCGTCTTTGAAATATAGTTTATCTCTTTCTTTTCTTGAAAATAATTGATATTGTTCCTCAAGATTTTTGAACATTCTACCTAATCTCACAATGGAAGATTCATACGGTGTTGTATCACTTTCATATTTGAAAACAAAGCAAATATTAAAACTGAATGAGTTTCTTGCATAATGAGGTGCTATTATATTGACAGGATAACCGATGATTCTGTATTGCCCAATCTTCAGCGATATCAGTTTATTACAAAGTGGTGGTTTGGGAATCACATAGTTCTTCACCAGGTCAAAATCAAAAAGCGGTTCACTCAGTACATCAGATGTAGATTTAGTAGGTGTGACAATTGACCCCAGTGGAACCTGTTGAGAGACCTTTGTACCTTCAGTAGGATGGAAAACGGTGTAGAAGATGGCCTCTATGGGAGAGAATCCTGTTATATATAGGTTAGTCAAATCTTTATCCTACCTTTAAGATCATTATACACACCATCAAAGTCAGACATTGGATACGAACGTGAGGTCTTTGTATACTCTATCCATTGACCTCATCTTCTACTAATAGTATACTAATAAAAAAACAGCTCCATGTGATATTTTGGCTGCTTACGTGATCTCTGAGTCATAGGTGCATTTACTCAACTATCAGCTATAATCGGAGCCGTTCAAAGAGATATGGGTATCATAGTGAATATTTAGTTCATTCCGTTGCAAATTTGACTTCTTATTGTCAAGATGGCCTCACTTCAAAGTTCATCCTGGTCAACATGACAAAACTCAGCTGCAGCTCTTCCACTACTTTCTCCAGCATTATTGATCCTGTTCGCGGAGGTCCAGTAAACGTGGAGCCCGAGAACCGAGAACTAGATAGGTTTCACCTCAATTGGGCTCGGATGTTCTATATAGATATATAGCTACCGACATTTATTATACACATTGTCTAACCACACGGTATTCTCCATTAAACCACCTCTCTTTAACTCAGTTCCCACTACTAGTTCATAACTCTGCCGGTCTGAAAAAAATTTAAAAAAAAACGGACAATCCGAGCACCGGAAATCTTTCAAGCTCCCTTGGAAAATTCTAGCAAAAGGCCAACTCTTTTATAAATCTCTCCTGGTTTCCCCAAACTTTATCAATTCGTATAGATCAACGTTTATTTACGAATTTATCCCATCTAATCATAATATCATCATGTTGCGCGCTGCTCGTCCAACTGTCAAGAGACAAGCTTTGTCCTTGGCCAGAAACTTATCCCACAAGGAATTGAAATTTGGTGTTGAAGGTAGAGCTGCCCTTTTAAAAGGTGTTGAAACTTTAGCTGATGCTGTGTCTGTCACTTTGGGTCCAAAGGGTAGAAACGTCTTGATTGAACAAGATTTCGGCTCTCCAAAGATCACCAAGGATGGTGTTACTGTTGCTAGATCAATCACTTTAGAAGATAAATTCGAAAACATGGGTGCTAAATTATTACAAGAAGTTGCCTCCAAAACTAATGAAAGTGCCGGTGATGGTACCACCTCTGCCACTGTCTTGGGTAGAGCTATATTTACTGAATCCGTTAAAAATGTTGCCGCTGGTTGTAACCCAATGGATTTGAGAAGAGGTACTCAAGCCGCTGTCGAAGCCGTTGTCGACTTTTTACAAAAAAACAAGAAGGAAATTACCACTTCTGAAGAAATTGCTCAAGTTGCCACCATTTCTGCTAATGGTGATGCTCACATTGGTAAATTATTAGCATCCGCTATGGAAAAAGTTGGTAAAGAAGGTGTCATCACTGTTAAAGAAGGTAAAACCTTAGAAGATGAATTGGAAGTTACCGAAGGTATGAGGTTCGACAGAGGTTATATCTCACCATATTTCGTCACTGACAGAAAAAGTGGTAAGACTGAATTAGAAAGACCATGGATCTTTTTAAGTGACAAGAAAGTCTCTGCTATTAATGATATTTTACCAGCTTTCGAAATTGCCGTCAAGACTAGAAGACCATTGTTAATCATCGCTGAAGACGTTGATGGTGAAGCATTAGCTGCTTGTATTTTGAATCAAATTAGAGGTCAAGTCACTGTGTGTGCTGTTAAAGCACCAGGTTTTGGTGACAACAAGAAAAACACCTTGGGTGATATTGCCATCTTGACCGGTGGTACCGTTTTCAACGAAGAAATTGATTTGAAACCAGAAAATGCTACTCCTGAGTTATTGGGTTCTGCTGCTTCAATCACCATCACCAAGGAAGATACCGTTATCTTGAATGGTGAAGGATTAAAAGAAAACATTTTGGATAGAATTGATCAAATCAAGAGTTCAGTTAATGATGAACAAACTTCTTCATATGAAAAGGAAAAATTACAAGAAAGATTAGCTAAATTATCTGGTGGTGTTGCTGTTGTTAAAGTCGGTGGTGCTTCAGAAGTTGAAG
>JAKTWT010000077.1:0-107999 GCA_030582155.1 Hansenula lynferdii | reverse complement strand
GTTGAAAAAGAATTAACTAATCCAAAATTCCAAGATAAAGTTTTACAAGAAGCTGTTGCTGATATTGAAAAAGTTTTCGCTTCTGCCAAATAAATTTAGTCATTTTTAAATATTCTTTGAATAAAAGGATATAGTTTCAGAGAAACATATAATCCATTTCATCAAAACATAAAATCAATCATACACAATTATATTTTAGACACACAAAGTTATGTTTAACCAAAAAAAAAAAATGAAATCATTTATAGAGGAGAAGGTTTGATTTACATTATTCTTTATAAAATGCAATTAATGAATGCCTACAAAAACATAAATCCTCGTGTAATATTTATTCTAATTCATCAGCTTTACGCTTTATTCCTAGTGCTTCTTCTGACTGATCCATCCTTTTCGCCTTGTTTCTAACCACTGAAGGTATGAATTTCATAGTATCACCAATCTCCTTCTTCTCCATATCAGGTCCACTTTCATAACTCGTTTGTGCGTGTTGAATTTTGAAAAATCTTGGTGGTGGAGAATTCGGTATTGGTATCTCCAAGATTTCAGGGTCTATTTCATGTTTATATGGGGACTGTAATGGATATGTCATGTTTGGATAACCTTTCGGTGCTACACCCAGAGGATTCCACTCTGGATCCCAAAACACGCTCTTTATACCCAATTCCTCTGGATTGACCACTTTTCCAGGCTCAACTTGATGCTCGTCTTGATGCTCATCTTTCACCAGCTTCTTCCTCGTGATATACTCCAGATCACTCCTCAGCGACTCCAGCTGTCGCTGCTCGGCAGCCAAGAGCCTCCCGTTGTTCCTGAGCCGTTTCTTCTCGAGATCATCGAGTCTTTTCTGCAATCTCGTAGGGTCAACCTGTGATAATCTCTCGAGCTTCTCCCTGTTGCGCTCTTCTTTGGCTCTCTTGAGCTCCCTAGCCTTCTTTCGACGGTCTAGATTTGGGTGTTAGTATGCAAAATGACACGCTGATTCCAATGGTGCTACCCACTTTCCTGCTCAATTACACTAACCATCGGGTTTCCCAGGGTTTTATGTATTTTTAGTATATTTTGTTGATGTTTTGGATTCGCATTTTGACGGGTAGAAAAACTGAAAAACATCACCAAATAAAACCAAATATCATTACAGCAAAATTAAAGCAGAAATTGAGGCAAAATGCAGGCACCTGAGCAGCCAAAAGAAGACAACGTGGACCATTCTGGTGTGCCCATTGAAGCCTTGGAGTCGCTGAGGCTCAGACTGACACAGGTGAGTAGAGTTGATTGTATTTGGTGGAATATTGGTACTAATGAATAGCTGACACACTCGTTAAACAAGCTACAAGGGGAAGTTAAAAGTGCACAGATGTCCAACTGGTGAGTGACATGATGTATATTGCTATTTAACCCGCTAACCTCGGTATAGGAGCTCCCTACAGAGTCAGGTCAATATCATATTCACACAGCTAGCATCATTATCAGCTACATTATCATCATACTCGGAAATCCTGGGTAAAACAGTGGCATATCCACTGCCAGATTTCCCTACAACTGAACAAGAGAGTCTATTGACAACATTGCTACGGAAAAAACCCTTACCAGAAGTGACTGAATGGATTGAAGAGTCCAAGGGAAAATCTACAGATATACTGTTAAAAGATGATGAGAATTTAACAGATTGGGCATTGAATGTCACTGTTAACTCTAGAAATAATCATGAATTCAAAGGATTCCACACAAAGAAAGAATTGGAGGATAATATTAACGAAGATGATGATATGGATATAAAAGACGATTTTACAAGACCAAAATATTCCATTGATGAAACTCTAAAATTTATGTATCAAGGTGTACTACCAAAATAAATTGTGAACCAACTCTATAATTTATGATATTGAAAAAACTTTTGTAACTATGTAAAAGAAGTAAACTATGTAAATGATAAGCCCAATTGTATATACAAGAAAATCATTTGAAAAAACAGTTATAAAACAACGTAATGAAAAGAAATGGGGAAAAAAAATATGCAGATTGAAGATTGTTTATGATAATAATTTGATAACCAATTCCCAAGTACCAAACATAATTATACTATTTGGAACAGTTCTTAATAAATGAGGTGTTAATCCACCATACATTGATGCTAAACCTTCTTCTTTAACAACTAATTTGAAACATTGTACAACACCTGTATATTTTGGTTTCCCACCTTCAACAGTTGGTGCTTGTCTTAATCTTGTTCTTATAACTTCATGAGGATATGTTATTAATGATGCAATTAATTTAGCAAATCCAGCAGATCCTGATCTTGCAGACCATTCTAAAATTGAATCTAAACTTGTACGTTCACGTCCTTCTTGATCTCTTTTTAATGATTTTTGTGATATAAAACTCTTCATTTGTTCATATAAAACCCATTGTAATGTACTCTCAACAGATCCTAAATATGAAGCTGTTAAACCTTTATATAATGCAGTAATACCTTCATGTTTAACAACAGATTTAATACAATCTAATGAATTCTTATATTGTTTAGAACTAGCCTTGTCCAATTGTAATCTAGTCTTAACTAACCAAATTGGATTTGTAGCTGTCGATGTAACAATACCTGCATTAGCAGCTGCAATAAGATGAACCCAAGCAGATTCTTGTCCATTATTAAAATGTTTTGAAATTAAATCTTTCCCCACACCATAAGTGAAGAAATTTATTGATCTTGCCGGTATAACACCAACTAAATTTGGTCCTAAACCTTTAAATAATGCACGAAATCCTTCATTTTTATAAACATTATTTATTATACCAAATGTTTCTTTAAAATGTTGAGATATTTGTAAAAATACATTTTTAGATTTCATTGAATGTAAATATTGACTTCTGAAAACATCACTTTGTAATCTTGTCTTTACCACATCAAAAGGTGATGTACACACAGCACCAGCCATACCACCAATACCTCCTGCAACGAAATGGACCCATGGTTTAACTTCTGGTTTATGTGTTTCTTTGTTTAATTGTGAATCCTTTAAAACTGATGATTTCTCATCACTCGCCAAGTATGGTGAAGATTCTTGTGCCTCGTCTCTAAGTCTATCTATATCCTTATTTGTCATATTGTACAATGATTTATATATGGTTTAGACTTGTCTGGAGTTATGTCTCTTACTAAAATCTGTAATATTCACAAAATTTTGGCATATAAAGTCCCCCTTTTTTTTTCACAGTATATTATTTTAATATAAATATAAAGACCCCTTGTTCTTATTCTTCCAGATAACTTTAATTTATAACTATATTCACAATTACTACTTCGTTATAACATTATGTGATGTATAATTTTGAAATTTTTTTTGGCAATAGAAATAAAGAATTATGTAAGCTGAAAAATTCTGATCCAATAGACAAATTGATGAAGATAAGCGATGAATTGAGTTAAGAAAAGAGTTATATTACACAATATCGAGAGGCATTGTGTTTGTAGTTAGTATATTGGTAGTCTTTACACCAGGTTGTGCATTTCTTGAAGTTTTCAGTGTGGGTTTGGGGTTGAAATTGAATATGTTGATCCAATGTATGAGCGATGAGCTCTTGAATATTCAACATGAATTTCAATCACCCACTTATCAAGATTTATCAGTAATTTAAATTAATTACACCCATCAAAAGTCTTCAAATCCCGTTAACACATATATTCCTACATAATCAAATCAATAATCCAAGATTTGATAATAAATTATCATTCATCAAGGTATTAAACAACTACCCTAAATTCCAAAAAAACATTAAGATACAATTTTTATTAATGGCAAACTAGACATATAAGAAAATAACCAAGTATAATTTGATGATAATTTAAATGTAAGTTTCATATGGTAATGGTTTAATAGTTTCTGGTAAGTTACCTTGAGTGGAAACAACTCTAGCTTCTCTTGGTAAACCTGGTTGTCTTTTCAATTGAACGGATTCACCTTTTTCTCTAGCTTCTCTCTTCTTTTGAGCATTTGATTTAACTCTTAATAAGAATTCTTTACGGGAATCAGAGTGTTTAACATGTTCAACTCTTAAATGAACTCTTTTTTCCAAGTATTTGTTACGAACAACTTTGTAAACAACAATACCAACTGATGATTTGGTAACATCGAAAACTCTACCAGTTTTACCGTGGTACCATTTGTGTGGTAAACCTTTTTGGACAGCACCGTTACCTTTAATATCAACGATATCACCAACTCTGTAGGTCTTCAAGTAGGTGGATAATGGGATAACACCGTGCTTTTTAAAGTCACGTTGGAATAAGTATCTAGTACCAGATCTGTAACCGTGGCTATAATAATCATGTTAGTATCTTTAATCTTACAATTTTGACATTGAACTGAAATCCCTCGTAGTTGATCTTTGAACCATATTCAAAACTGTATCCCTTTTCTCTAATCGTATGCTTTCTGATATTGATTCTCCCCTTTTTTCTACTGATTCCCTCATGTTATTTGATATCGAAAACTCTTTCATCTTGATACACCCATTAATCTTATAAAACTGGTAAATACATGGTTCAAATCTCTTCACAAACAAGGTCTCTATGCTCAACTGTTGTCTCTCTTGAAGATCATGACTTACGTATGAGCCATTTTGTCTGTTTAATTTGTGACTTTAATGTATATAGATTATACCTATAGTTTAGAACAACTTGTATATGCTATTTTGATAAATGTTTTATCCAATTTTTTCATGGAAAAAGCAGTCCCAAAAATTTGTTAGGTAAAAAATCATCGAGTGGTGTTTGGATGTAACAAAAACCCAAGCTGAAAAATTTGGCGACTGCGCAAAAATGGCAGACTACATACAGATTACATAAGCAATATGGGCCGGATGACTAAGCAGTATAAAGATTTGTAGAACTCAGAAATAAGTGACAGAGGCTGACCGTTATGAACCATGTCTGAGTATCACCGATTTGTGTGCTAAAAGTTATGCTCTACAGCCATATCATTACCCAAATTCATAAATTAATATACAGATTGTTCCCTACAGACAATATTTAAACCTAAAGATAAATTACACTGTTAAAAAAACACATGTGACTATACACATATCTTCTTTCCTTTATATTATAACATGTAAGTGATTAAATTTATTCTTCGTCTTCTTCAGCAGCTTCTTCACCACCTTCAGATTTTCTAGCTTGGTTTCTTCTAGCAACACGACCAGCACGACCACCACCGTATGGAGAGTTCTTAGCGAAATCAATGTGTTTTTGAGATTCTAATCTAACCAAGAAAGATGGAATGTTAACAATTTGTTTACCAACGGCAATATGACGTTGAGAAATTAAGACACGAGCATGATGAATTGATCTAGCTAAACCTAATTTGTAAACTTGGGTTTGTAAACGACGTTCCAAGAAATCTTCTGGTCTTAAAGCTAAAACATAATCTAATTTCTTTTTGTCTTCAGATAAAACACCAACACGCACTAAACGTCTAATTAAAGCATTACCTTCGAATAAACGTTTTGGATCTTTTTCATCTCTGGTTAACAAATCACGAGCAGCTCTTCTAATTTTTGATAATTGGAAATTAATTCTGTAAATTTCACGTTTGTTTTTCAAACCAAATTCACCATTTAATTTCAATTCAGCATCTAAACGAGCTGATTCGTATGGTCTTTTTGGGACAGTGTAAGTCTTAGAGTAAGTTCTTGGAGCACCTGAATATTAGTTAGCAAAACTGTCACAAAATTAGAATAATTGACATTGTAAAAACTACATAGAGCAAATATTTCAAAGCCCTTCATATTTGAAAATCAAAGTTTCACATTTCTTCATTACAATTCTATAAGCTATTCAATTAGTTGGAAGTTTGGATATATCTCAGTTATATTTCAGATCAATATGGAGTGTAGTGATATGAGATGGGGGCAATAAGGTTCAATACCATAATTCAAAGCTTCATTATCCATTGATAAATCAATAACAAGAGCCATGTATGATAAATCACAAGAACAATAATCAACACCCACAAACCATAGACAAATATGAGTTTTATTCGAAAACACATCATAGCAAGCTCACGTACCCTGATAACCAGATCACTGAAGAATAAACTGAATCCAAAACTTCTCAACTAAAATGAAAGAAATGTACTAAAGTGTCGGGAATTTAGCACATCCTATTAGCTCATTTAGTGAATTGTAAGTTTAATTATCCAAGAAATCTCCAAGGAGAAATCAAGGAATTAAAATGAAGAAATAACTAATCATTGCTTTCCCTTTTAAAAAAAGAGAAAGGTAACTAGATGATTTCAAAAATGAGGACCCGAACCTCTATGCAACAAAAGATTGATTGGAAAAGTATATTCTAATAAAGAATTCCTCAACAATCATCTAATGTTGTGAATGAATGACTTTATGAAAGTACATTCATAAACTGTCTTTTAATGAAAGTATTATAACAAATACGTACGAGGCATGTTGACTGATTAGACGATGTTGATGGAGTATCTCAAAACAAAGAAGAAGATTGATGTTTTAATTTTTTTTCAAGTATATGAAAAATCTACAATCCACAGGTGGAGTTTCGCGAAACTTTATGGTGTAAAAACAAGAACAGTCACAATTTTACACATCTGGACACCACGATTGATTTTTGAGAAAACAGTCACTGGAGAATTCGCGGTGGTGGCTAGTTGATAGGGGCTCTGTAACCATTTCCTAGAGAGGTGAAACTAGAGATAGCAAAGAGCAAAAGAATATGTTAAACTGTTTGGGGTGCTGTTTATATAATGTAATAACGGTACGGTTTGATGGGTATTGATATATATATGGTTAGTGTTTGACCAATATATGGGTTGCTGGTTTATAAATATTGTGCTTACAAGGTACAAGTGTGAAATGTCGTTCTTGAAGAGTCCGACTTCTGGGAATTTAGTGTAAATTTCCCTTTCAACGTAGAAGGATGAGGATTAATTAAAGCCATACATGGAGAACAACATATCAATAGAAGTGCCATGTACTGTTCTTCATCAAGCCATAAAACGAGGCACAATGATTAGCTTTAACAGCCTCCGAGCAATATGATTGAATTCGCGCTAGAGGAAAGTGTCAAATCAATAATATAGGGGTTGAAAGCATGAAATTCAAGATCTGATACAGGCTTGTTTGGACGAGGAGGAGTTGACGAGTTTTGACTTTGATGATGAGTAACTGAATACCTCGGCCAGTATCTAAGAGATATTAGTAGCGTTGAACCCTAACTGCCACATGTAATTGCTTAACCAGTGGAATCACACGTATTAAATTTCACAAGTCTGTTGGAAATGACGATCTCAATTTTCAAAGCTTTTCATAGCACAAAATAAAGAATTAAAATTTAAAAAAAAAACACAGTGCATACAAATTTCGCGAATGGTTGGTTTATTTGCCCTTGCGATTCAAAACACGTATATACAAGATGGGTGGATTTCAGGGTATTTCTAGGGGTTTGATGATACCGGACTTGGGAATGAAGGAATTTCGATGATGCAGTTCCTGAGTATGGAATATCAGATGTATTTCCTCAGCAAAACCCTTGAATATTCTGGTTGCACGTTTGGATCTGTAGAGCGTTTGACATTTTGGCAGCGTCGTGCAACGAAAAAAACTGGGAAATTCAAATTTGTATAAAAAGGCGCTGAGAATCCCAAAGAGAAGCACCTGGCTAATTCGCGGGCAAAGACGGTACGGGACACGGCGGCATAGAGATCAAGTGTTGTTTGTATTTGTAAACTGAAGAGAAAGATAGATCCTGACGCTGGGGACTATTGGACACGATCACAGGACATTTCACGTTGAGTTGGTGATAAGAACGACAAAGGCTAGCACGCCATCTTTTCTTAGGGGACTTTGATCCACAAAGAGACATTTTCACACCACGGCGGCTTCTCCAATAGGCCATGTCAAGATTAGAAAGACTAGTGGTGCTACTAGACACAGGGTCGACCCAGTTCATAAGGAACACCGCGGCAGACCAGCTAGCGGATCTGGCGAAGGCACATCCTGAGGAGGTGCTGAACTTGTTGAGTCGAGTTTATCCGTTCTTGAACTCCAGAAAATGGGAAACAAGAACCACAGCTGCTAGAGCTCTAGGTGGTATTGTCAGTCATGCTCCACTATGGGATCCAAATGAAGAGGAAGAATCGAAAAGGCAAGATTCAGAGGGAGATGTGAAGATTGAAGAGTTGGATGAAGCTCAAGTGAAGTTGGAAGAAGAGAATCTGAAATTGTTGAACAATGACCAACATTCATTTTTAAGTTTCGATCACTGGGATGTTCAGGAACTTTTGAAGTCTGATAAGAAATTCTTATCCTCATCTACAATTGATGAAGTCTCACAAACATCCAACTCGATAGATGCATTGAAGAAGCAAAAAGTATCCGCTAATAAAAAATTAGGTCTAAAGAAAGAATTTGAGGAAGAACTGGATGCTGAAGTTTCATCAACCTCTACACCTGATCCATCATCAAGTATCAAAAGCGAAGACAACATTAAACAGGAAATACCCAATGACTCAAGTATTACTCCTCCTCCATTAAACTCAAATATATCAAGTGCAAGACTTAAAGCAATGGCCAAGAGGAAAGCCAAAATGGAGTCAAAGGGCGGACCAGCCAAAAGCAAACCTGTTGATTTATCACAAAGTTCTGTTTCCAAGAAATTGGTCAAAGAAGAGTCCAATAATGGCACAAAAGCATCAGCAAATAGTAATGGTAATGGTGCTAATAATAAGATCGATGTCACTTCACAAGCAGGTGGTAACAAATTGGTTGTCGAGAACAAGGCTCCAGAGATCCCACCTGTGCTTGCCGAGCATGCCAAAGTTGCAGGTCTAGTCTGGCCTTTCCAAGGTGTTTATGAGTTATTAGTTGTTGATTTATTTTCAGAGACTTGGGAAATTAGACATGGTGCAGTTCTTGGATTGAGAGAATTGATCAAAAAGCATGGGAATGGAGCAGGCCGTATAAAGGGCAAAACTCGTAAAGAAAATGATTTGAAGAATCATCAAACATTGGAGGATTTAGCATGCCGTTTATTGACCATTTTCGCATTGGATAGATTTGGTGATTACGTTTATGATACTGTGGTGGCACCTGTTAGAGAATCTGCTGCTCAAGCACTAGCTGCATTACTAAATCATTTGGATGAAGAATTGGTGATAAAAGTATTCCACAATTTAGATAGTTTAGTCCTGCAGGACTCTTCAATTTCGAGCGGTAAGCTGCCATGTTGGGAAGCTAGTCATGGTGGTATGCTTGGTCTTAGGTACTTTGTTAGTATAAGAACTGATATCTTGTCCGCAAAACCTGAACTATTAGATGATGTTGTCAAAATGGTGCTTCATGGTCTTAGAGAATCTGATGATGATGTTCAAGCAGTGGCAGCTGCCACATTGACACCAATCACAGAAGAGTTTGTCAAACTTCGTCAAGAAACTGTGAAAACAATCATATCAACCATTTGGGATTCACTTACAAGATTAAAAGATGATTTGTCTGCCTCAATTGGTGCCATTATGGATCTTTTATCTAGATTATGTGTTCATCCAGAAGTTATGTCATTAATCAGCTCAGAAGCTTTGGATAATGAAGAATATTCATTGAAAAATTTAATCCCAAGGCTATACCCATTTTTAAGACATTCAATCTCAAATGTTAGAAAATCAGTCTTGAAGACATTGTTTGCATTTTTATCAATCGAGGACACCCAATCCAAGAGCTGGATAGATTGGAAAGCTTTTAGATTAATTTTCCAAAATTTGTTATTGGAACAAAATGAAGAAGTTCTAAGTTTATCTCAAGAAGTGTTTACCAGATTATTAGTGGAAAGTGCAAACTTGGATGGGTTTGTTCTTGATGAAGAATTGGCAACTCATTTACAGCCAATTATTAATTTGACAATGACTCCAATTGGTGTTTCAAGATACAACTACTCAATGAACGCAGCATACCTCATTAAACCATCTGGAACAGCTTTTGAGCAACATGTTTCATCAATCAACTCTGCTAATGATTACTTTGGTGATGATATAAATGATGATAATAGCTCAGCTACTTCTTCTAAACGTGGTAAGAAAAGAAAAACTCCACCTACAAACCCAGAATCATCCATACCGGCTCCAGCAAACGATAGAGTTAATATTGATGGTCCAATGATAATTGGTGATCTTACATTATTGGGCATTGAAGTTTTCATAAGGACAAGATTAGCTGCAGCCACTGCATTGGGTCAAATTTTGTCATATTTAAATGAAGAATCTTTGAATGTCACGCTGATTTTATTGAAAAAATATTTGAATGTTCCACATTCAACACCAAGATTATTGACTTCTGTCTCCATTAAAGAATATTGTTCCTCGTTGATTTCAAGAAATTTGAAACCTTCGCCAGTTGCTTATGAAAGTTTCTTCCAGGATTTGGTTGACAATCTAACTGATCCATCAGCTCTTCCAAGCTATAGAGAATTGGTACCAACCTTGAAAGCTGTTAGAACTCAATGTTATTCATTATTCAGAATATTTGTTGAACAAGGTAAATTGTCAAATAGTAAAGTTCCTGAGTTACCAATAGTGGTACAAGGTGAGAAAGATGCTGGTCCAGGTGCTTTTAGTTTGGAGATTGCAGATACAGTGGTGAATGAAAACTTTGAAAAATTGTTGAAAGCTGTTCAACCAGTCTATAGAATGGCTGCTATGAAAGCATTAGAAGATGCCAAATCTCGTGTTATACTGGCTAATGAAGAAGCCAAACATGCAAGATCAAAGAGAAACATCAGTATCTTGTCTAATTACGCATCTGCAGCAATTCTTTTGGGTGATTTACCAAAAAAGCTAAATCCATTTATTCGTTCATTGATGGATAGTGTTAAAGCGGAAGATTTAGATGTCTTACAAAGAAGATCATCTACATCTGTGGCTGATTTAATTGAGAAGCTGATCACAAGTGGTAAACCTAATGTCTCTGGGAAGATTGTTAAAAACCTTTGTGGATTTCTATGTGTTGATACTACGGAAGTACCTGAATTTGGTTCAAATAGGGATGTTAAAGATAGAATTTTATCATTGAAGAAAGAAGAGAATACCGGCGCAATCTTGGAAGAGAAAGCCGCATTGGAAGCACGTATTAAAAGAAGAGGTGCTAAATATGCATTGGAAACAATATTAGTGTTATTCAAAGATGAAATTTTCTCCAAGGTACCACAATTGAAGGCAATAATTTTTGACCCATTAGAGAAATTAAAAGATTCTGCAGATGTGGAATTTGATGATGTCTCTGGACAAGCCGCTGTTGATGCATTAGGTGTTTTAAAGGCTTTAATACCTACTTTTGACAATAAGCTACATGACCAAATTTTGTCTTTATTGCCTGCAATTTTGAACGCATCAAGATCACAGTTATCAGTCTTGAGATATTCAGCTGCCAAGGCATTAGCCATTTTAGCCAAGGTGATCCCATCCAAAACTATACCATTTATTGTCAAATCAGTGTTGCCATTATTGAACAATGCTGGTAGTGTTACTGAACGTCAAGGTGGTATTGAAGCTGTTTATCATTTATCAAGTTCAATGGTTTCAGATATCTTACCTTATGTCATCTTTTTGATTGTTCCAGTGTTGGGTCGTATGTCTGACTCTAATCCAGATGTTCGTGTTTTGGCTACAACCACATTTGCATCCATCATAAAATTAGTTCCATTAGAAGCCGGTATACCAGATCCTGAAGATGTTCCAAAAGAATTGTTAAAAGGTCGTGAAAAGGAACGTGAGTTTATCCAACAAATGATGGACCCATCCAAGTCCAAACCATTCGATTTACCTGTTGCCATTGAAGCTACATTGAGAAAATACCAACAAGAAGGTGTTAATTGGCTAGCGTTCTTGAACAAATATCACTTACACGGTATTTTATGTGATGATATGGGGTTAGGTAAAACTTTGCAAACTATTTGTATTGTTGCCAGTGATCATCATTTAAGAGCTGAAGATTACAAAATCACCAAATCCATCGAAACCGCACCATTACCAACTTTGATTGTATGTCCACCTTCTTTGACTGGTCATTGGGAACAAGAATTTAATCAATATTCACCATTCTTAAAAGTTGTTGTTTATGCAGGTGGTCCATCTTTCAGACAAAGTCTACGTCCTCAATTAGACCATTGTGATATCGTTGTGACATCCTATGATGTGGTAAGAAACGATGTTGAGTTTTTGTCTGCTAAGGATTACAATTACTGTGTGTTGGATGAAGGTCATATTATTAAGAATGCAGCATCTAAACTAACCAAATCGGTGAAAAGGGTTAGGGCTAACCATAGATTAATATTATCTGGTACACCAATTCAAAACAATGTCTTGGAGTTATGGTCATTGTTTGATTTCTTAATGCCTGGGTTTTTGGGTAGTGAAAAGTTATTCCAAGATAGATTTGCCAAACCTATTGCTGCTTCAAGAAACTCAAAGACATCATCCAAAGAACAAGAAGCTGGTGCTTTGGCACTGGAGGCCTTACACAAGCAAGTGTTACCTTTCATGTTGCGTCGTTTGAAGGAAGAAGTTTTATCAGATTTACCACCAAAAATTATACAAGATTACTATTGTCAATTGAGTGATTTACAAAAGCAACTTTACAAAGATTTTGCGAAGAAACAAAAGACAATTGTGGAAAATGATATACAAACTGTTGAGGTTGCAGAAAAAAAGACTCATATTTTCCAAGCTTTACAATATATGAGAAAGCTTTGTAACCATCCATCTTTAGTTTTGTCTGAGAGTCATCCACAATATTATGAAGTTCAAAAATATTTGAGAGATACCAAGATGTCCATTCACGATATCCATCATGCACCAAAATTATTGGCGTTACGTACATTGTTATTGGAATGTGGTATTGGTATTGAGGATGATAAATCAGGTTCAAGTGTTGGTACTGGTGGTAATGTGATTAGTCAACATCGTGTTTTAATTTTCTGTCAATTGAAAGACATGTTGGATATGGTTGAAGAGGATTTATTACGCAAATATTTGCCATCAGTTACATTCATGAGACTTGATGGTAGTACCGATCCAAGGGATCGTCAAAGTATTGTTCGTAAATTTAACGAGGATCCTTCAATTGATGTTTTATTGTTAACAACTAAAGTTGGTGGTTTAGGTTTAAATTTGACTGGTGCTGATACAGTTATCTTTGTTGAGCATGATTGGAATCCAATGAATGATTTACAAGCTATGGATAGAGCTCATAGATTGGGTCAAAAAAAAGTTGTTAATGTTTATAGATTAATTACCAAAGACACTTTGGAAGAAAAAATCATGGGTTTGCAAAAATTCAAAATGAACATTGCATCAACTATTGTTAGTCAACAGAATGCTGGTTTGGCATCAATGGATACCAATCAATTATTGGACTTGTTCGATGTGGAGCAATCTGGTCAACAAGAAGAACATACCGATGAAATCGAAGAAGGTGGTGATAAGAAGAAAAATGGTTCTAATGGTCAAGATTTGATCAATGAATCTGGATTGACTGGTAAAGCCGGTGCTGTCATTGGTGAATTGGGAGAATTGTGGGATAAATCACAATATGAAGAAGAATATAATCTTGATACATTTATTAAGAGTTTGAAATGAGGCAATGAACGAAAGGGGTCATCATTATGTTACCTTCACAGATCATTCATGATGTTGCATCTTGTACATAACTCTTATCAGGGAGCAATTAAAACACGTTATGAAGAATACGAATATAAAGGGTCATAAATGCATATTTGATTTAGTCAGTATATAGAAATTTGTAGTTGTAGGAAAATCTGCCAAATTATCGTGTCAATTATAAGATGGTAAACAGCTGGGTACAAAATTTAAGTATAAACGTACACAAGCATAATTTCACAGACAAGAACAACTGGAAACCACTCTCATAGACCAAACAGTACAGAAAGCTATAAAATGTCTTTGGAACAGCAGGCGCTTGATAGAAAGAACAGAATAGCTGCCTTGAAGAATAAAAGGAAACCAGCTCAAATCGATGAAACTGAAAGCTCAGACCAAATAACAAAAAAGCAAACAACCGAACAGTAAGTATAACTCAAAGCTCCGAAAGCCAATATTAACTAAATCTTTGAAGTGGAATAGTATCGAGAAATTTTGATCCAGAAACTCGTGATCATATAAAAGGGTTTGATGCTCCACCGACCGCACTTGATGAAAATTCAGAAACAGTAGAAGCTGTATCACAAAAAATTCAAGATGAAGTTTTAGGTAAATTTAGAAAGCAAGCACAGCTAGGATTTTCACAAGATAAAGATGATAAAGATGTTATAAGGCAGAAAGTTAACACAAGTGATTTGATGAGAGATTTACAACCCAAGCTTGATATTTTACAAGAACGTACAGATGAGGCTATTAATAAGTTGTTGAAAGAAAGAATAAGGAAATTGAGAGATGAGAATTCACAATCGGATGAAATTTCTAGCTGAATTACATATATCGATTAATAAACATTATTTGATCCACTTATGTTTCTATATACTTTTATTTTTATGAATAAATTATGCATCTGTATTATTCCAAGCTTCAACAAAATACAAAATTGCAAAGATGAAGAAGGCAAAAGCACCACCTAAAGTAACGGTTCTCATACTAATTCTTGAAGCTAAAATTTTACCACCGATAACAGCAGCGGCTGTACAAAGACCATGTCCAATGATAGCACCAGAAATGACTGACCAATAATCAGAACCTGCAGCCATGGCAATAGTTGCAATTTGTGAACGATCCCCCCATTCACCAAGGAAGATCATTATGAAAACTTGAATCCATACTGGATCTAAGATTAATCCGAAAAATGATTTAAATTGTGAAGTAATCTTGTTGATTAAATCTGCTTCTTTTTCCAAGTTTGGATTTGATAAACGACGACCACGAGAACCTGATTCCAAATGGTTTAGATCATGATTTATATCAGTGACTTGTAATTCTTCTTCAACTTCTGCTAATTCTTCCTCAACACCAAGATCTTTTGACATCTCTAGACCTTCTTTTGTTAATTTGAACCCAAAAACAACGAAAAGGATTGATGCTAAAAATTGTGTAACTCTTTGTGAAATTAATGTTGGTAATGCATGTCCAACAACACCTGATAATACAGTCATAACTGCTAATGAGGCAAATGAAGCTGTAAACACTAAAATTCTTGAATGACGCATGGCCATCAATGCAGAGATTAAGAAAGTCTTATCACCAATTTCAGAAACAACAATCATAGAGATGGCCATAAATAGTGGTGATCTATTTGTATCATCAGGTTTTGATTCATCAATTTTGATACCACTATCTGTTTTAGAGGATGACGATGTTGATCCTTCATACTGTTGAACCGCCGACTCAGTGTTGTATGTATTTGTTTTTTCCTTTATTTGATTGGATGATGCTCCTAAAGCTTGGTCCTCGATAGGTATAGAGTTTGAATCAGTTACACCTTCGATCTCTGCAGGAACACTTCTTTTCCCAAGATCACTGATGTGTAATGAATGTGGAAGTTTGATCTCTAGATCATCAATCTCAGCAGAGACTAATGAGCCCAATAAATATATCGATGGTAATATTAAATTTGTAAATTTCATAACTGATCTGTATTTCTATTGTTTGATCTGGTTGTTGTTTTTCCGATTTGAGCTTGCTTAACCAGGAACGCGTAATTCTATTAAAGTGAGAGAGGAGACACGTGTATAACCTGAATATGAAAACTCTTGGGCCTAACTATCAAAGATAACCCCCTATAAGATCTCTCAAACTTCCAAACGTTCTGCGTCTTGGAAATTTGGACAATAAATATCTCGAAAAGCCAAATGTCAAGTTTCTATTTTTTTTTTGTTTTTGAATAAATTCGCAAGGGACACATAACTACTGTCATTGAAATAAGTGTCACTTCAGGGCCAATAAAAATAGCCCAGTTGGTAATTTTAGCACAAGAGCTATTAATGTGTATTGAATTAAATATTTAAAATGCCAAAGCCCCTTCTAGATCGTCCACATTTAGTAAATCAACACCCATATTTAGCAGATCTAGCCATACATGATCTCTGGTGGTTTTTGGGGAACTTGGGGTATCCCATATTCTCGTTTTAATACCCATATTGTGTGCCATTGTTATTGTCTTATTTAGTGATTGAATTTGCTCATCACTGAGCTTTCCACCATCTTGAGCTTTTTTAGACCCAGTAATTTTCTCTAGTGAGGATGATCCATATATTGAATTTGTGGAATCAAAATTTTTAGTAAAATCAGGATCGTGTAATGGAGCATCGATAAACGCGTACCGTATACGTGCATCTTTAATTTGATCGAATGGGATGTTCCCACTGATTGTGATAGTTAGTGGACCTTGATGCATCTCCCCGGATGTGGTGTTGTAATATGTCAAATAATTTTTTGATATGAAAGGTGTCAATTGATTCAACACTTGATTGTAAGTTTCGTTAGCATCTGATTTGATATCTATCACAAGATCTAGACTTTGATCTGGATCATCATAAAACACACCTTTCAGACTGGTTTCATTGTCTTGATTTTGGGGTATGTCAGAGTTTACTTCATCCAGCAGTGATCCAATATTTGAGAGATATAAGGAGTCCAAGGTCTTATAACTCGATAACGACATCTTTTTATGACCCACTAAAAGCTCTTGGTATTGACTTTTAGAATCAGGTAAATACCAAACATCGGCTTCCACAGAGCTTATGCCTAGCCTCAAAGCTTCAAATAATGGTGTTGATCTCCAATAATCGTTATGTGAATGAGCCGGGACAACAAACCTATCCTTGTTCATCAGTTCCACTTTGGTCTTACTGGTAATGGCAGTCTTATAGCTCAGGATCTCAGGAGAATGAAGATTGAATCTTGTACCTTTTGAAATATAATCACCAAAGAAGCTTGGTACTACTTGATCAAAACGTATCAATAATCCCAGAACCACTGCAAGGACGCATGTCAATGAGCAAAGTGCTATGTTGAATTTTGCTAATAAATTATAACGACTCTTGTAAAATAATACATTCAGTTCAGTGGTTTGTTCAGCATCCCTTACCAAACCAATATCGGACCCTGATTGTGAACTGCTTTCATCTGATGACTTGAATCTATCAAGCTCTATAGCCCTATTGAAATCTGTTGACCCTGAGGAGAACAGTTTTGTAACTTTTCCAAACATATCGATCGTGCTATATGATCAGTCCATTCAAATGTTAGTCATGATAAAAGTCAGCTTTCCATTGATATTGACAAAAACCTTTGTATATATATACATGAAATCATTCAAAACCAGCTGTAAACCACAGATACGCCTTTGTTATCGAAACCTTTGACGTGCTGCTTTCCTTTTAGACGGTTCAAGTATATTAAAATTAAACGACGTCGACATTCTTTAATGGTGATCATGTACATATTGTCCAATAGAATTCGACGCTTGCAAAAATCATGCAGCATATCAATTACATAGACATCAACGTAAACCACTTCTTCCCCTTCTAAAATTCGAATTTTTGCATAACCAGAGCTATCAAATCATCGATATCCATAATTCCAGTAGGTCTATGTGTGAAGGGCTAAACTGATTGTTCTAAAATTAGCCGGTGTTGCGTAGAGGGTGTTACCAAACTGGGGTCAAACACCGTTGATATGAGCAGAATGAGGTTGGCAAATCTTCATGAGCTGGGGTCCAAAACTGAGTGTTTTTAGTTGCATGCAACTACACATGGGATATGTATAGGATATTTGGGTCCGGTAATATCAGGCGCGGTGTTTTCTGGAAAATCGCCTTTATGCAGCTTCAATTCATGGAAACATGCTTAAAATAGACTTCAACTAAACCATAAAACTTCGATTCTTGGAAATCGTAGATCTCCATGTGTTTAAAACCCAAAATGACATAATAATAAACCCTTTAGTAGCGCAAAACTCAAAACTCAAAGTCGTTATAGTGGATGGTAGATCAGACAGCGTATCGAAACGCGCATATGATAGATACGTTCGAGATTATATACCTATCACCAAGGATCTTGACAAAATACAGTTTCATTGTACGTATCTTTGGGTAAATCTTATAACCAATGTAATAACTAGCTAGTACCGTGAACTCATAGGATCTGATGATCCTTCAGATATCCAATTAAAGACTATATGATCATAATCGTAGTAATTCAAGGTAGTCTCGCAGTTGTAAGTTGTAACTTGTAAGCCATACATTCGAGTCAAGATTGAATTTTTCTACATATGCATTGTCAACTGTCAGCTTGAAGTATGATCAAACAAGTGATTTGAGAAAAACGAAGCTTCGACCAACTTATTCCCACCAGCATTGCCACAGTTTAAAGTTGGAAGTTTCGATAATTTATGCAAGAAAATGCTTAACGCCCCAATTCACCCAGAAGTCAAACGTTTAAACTTGCCACACCGTTTTCCAAAATACCGCACTATGAAATCATTCCAACAAAGTTTCGTAAATCGTGCCTATTGATCAGAAAAATTAGCGTCGTCGTCGTACTTTCAACTGAAGATCATCACAAATATTCAAGAGTCGAACAATAGCGATTAGGTAACATGAAACGTATTCGAACGTGTTGAATATTAACCCACATGAAACGCAACAGAACTTCCTACTCAACCGTAACATAGCAATTCAACTCTTAAAACCTTTTACACCACATGGCGGGTTTATTGAATAGACGGGTTTAACGACCAAAGCTTGTCAACAACTATGTAGCACTATACGGTAGTAGGTACCATAACTGTTTCAGATATCCGATCCAACAAATAAGAATTCAGTTTCCACATCAATCAAGGAAGAAAAACTCGATTGAGGGATAAATATATCTCCAAATTGACATTATATCATAGATCCTAGAACCCTGCACCAAATTAATTCAAATGATCGATGATGTATTCCCTAAAGTCAATCTGATATCGACTTAAGGCGTTACTGCCACCGTGCCGACTCTACCACGAGAATACTTTGCACATATTGATTATCTAGTTATGGTGAATAGCACTCATTCTTCAATATAAACGAGCTTGCATAAACCTATTTTTAACATCTAAAAAGCTGTATAAACTGTATTATATTCTTCAAATTCTACCCTAACAAGCGTATTGAGACTTTAAAGTGATCATAAAGTCGGCGAACTTGGTGCGTGATCTTGTGAACTCCAACACCTTTGAAATTACCTCAAAATCACTGTATGTTAAAAGCATCACTTGAAATAATCCATTATAAAGTTGAAGCTTGAGCCACTTGGATATTTGGTTAAAGACCTTTAGTTTTCTTAATCACAACCCATTTCAATATATCATCAATCATCAAAGAATGAAGGCACAAACTAACTTTACAAAACCATTTGCAAACATCAACAAAGCATCGTCTTCATCAGCATCTAGACATTCAACTAATTCTGATAACTCAAACAATGCTACCTCTGTCGAACAATGGAGACAAGCATCTAAAAGTGACTTTACAAAATTCAAAACCAGAAACAAACTTATGGGATGGTCTATTGTTGTTCTTTTCCTTCTTGATATTGGTCTTTCCATTACACTGGCTGTACTATCCAAGAACCATACAATGACAGCATCTATTGGTGATTTTTTAAGCTATAAGAACAAGATGAATGATGGTTTATCAAACATCAAAGATCTTGAAGAATCAATAGGAAATGGAACTGATTCATCTGATGAGCAGTTTCTTATGCCAGTTCATTCACATCATGACCATCTTAGAAAATCACCACTCTTTGACGCACTAAGATTAGGTATCAGCTCATTGGAGACTGATGTTTGGTATTTACCTGAATCAAACAAGGGTAAGCTTTATGTTGGTCTTGAGATAAGTGATTTGTCAAGATTCAGAACTTTGAGCTCACTATATTTATCCAATATTGAAACGATGCTGGACAATGTGAACACTGATAAAAATGGTGCTGATAGTGGAGACTCATCCAAAGTTGGTATCTTTAATGATAACCCAAATAGAACATTGCATCTGACAATAAATATCAAGAGTGACTCAAAGGATACATTTGATCAGATAACAAAAGAGATAAGTTCATTAGCCGCCAAGAAGTACCTCACGTATTATAATTCAACTTCATCAGAGTTTCATCAAGGACCATTAACAATAACCATCGGCGGCAATATCCCATTCAAAACCATTAACGCCCAAGATATACGCTATGCATTCATTGAAGCACCTTTATCAGATCCAGATTTCAACACAAAATACAACTCCGCAAACAGCATATTTGCATCAGCATCAATTAAACCACTCATAAATTCATCCAAAGTGATTAGATCACAATTCGATATCAACCAAGTTCAACTCGGGCAGCTCAAATCATCAGTAGCCATCGCAAAAGATAAAGGAATCACCACCAAAATCACAGATGTACCAAGATGGCCAAAGATTTCTAGAGACACAGTATGGGATGCAATCCAATCCCATCTGGATTCTTCTTATATCATAAGCGCTGACGAGTTGCAAGACTCAGTGGCTTTTCTTAATTAATAGCATATCATCTAGTTTGACTCTCCCCTGTAGCGCTGAAACTCATTTACCAGGTCACCACCTCCAATTGAATACAGGTCAGCGGATTAAAAGTCGAAGGCTCTTAGAGATGCAGTGTACTATATTTAAATAGATTTTCAGTTTATCATCAAGATATTATTATACGCGAAATTGATGTACATCATTTAAAGTATGTACCCCTATCGCACCATTACGGCCAACATAAATAAGCATTTTTGTATGATGATTTGTGTATTCAAGCTGTAGTTAATAAATAATATGATAAACATCGAAATATGTATATATAGTGTAGGAATGCTAGTGATAGTCTCACGCAAAACCCAATAAATAAATAAATAAGTTAATAAATAATGGTTAATAAATATAAGGCGGTACTTTTATGCTTAATGATGGAAATCATGAGGTAACCCATGAACTTGACCATCTAAAACTTTAGCATCTTTAACCCAGCCACCATAACGGACTTGATCCGTCTTTGACTTGTGGAATTGCTCCATTCTTTCCAATAACAAAGGTCTAAAGTTTTTGACTAAAGCTTGTACAGGCCAAGCTGAAGCATCACCTAACCCACAAATTGAATGACCTTCAATTCTTTTACTCATTTCAATAATCATATCAATCTCTTTAGGTTGAGCATCCCCAATAACGAATCTTTGCATAGCTTTAGCTAACCAAGTTGTACCTTCTCTACATGGGGTACATTGACCACATGATTCGTGTCTATAAAAATCAGATAATCTTGAAATGGCCTTAATAATATCTGTGGATTTATCCATGACGATTACAGCCCCTGTTCCTAAACTTGACCCAACTTCTTTTAAACCATCATAATCCATTAATGCCTTACCACTCATTTCTTGATTTAATGAAGGTGTTGAAGAACCCCCTGGAATAATGGCTAAAAGATTATCCCAACCACCTCTAACACCACCACAATGTTTTTCAATCAAATCTTTCAATGGGATGGACATTTCTTCTTCAACAACACATGGTTTGTTCACATGACCCGATATACCATATAATTTAGTACCAACATTACGTTCTCTACCCAATGATGAAAACCATTCAGGTCCACGACGTAAGATGGTTGGTGCCACTGCAACGGTTTCAACATTTGTCACAGTGGATGGTCTACCGAAAAGACCCACAGCAGCAGGAAATGGAGGTTTTAATCTTGGTTTACCTTGTTTACCTTCCAATGATTCAATCAATGCAGTTTCTTCACCACAGATATATGCACCCATACCTCTATGAACATAGATATCAAAATCATAACCAGAGTCACAAGCATTCTTACCAATTAACCCAGCCTTATATGCTTCATCTATAGCTTGTTGTAATGCAATATATTCTTCATAAAATTCACCACGAATATAAATATAAGCCGCCGTTGCATTCATAGCACGTCCAGATAATAAACAACCTTCAACCAACTTGTGAGGTTCTTTTCTCATGATTTCACGATCTTTACAAGTACCAGGTTCACCTTCATCTGCATTAATCACCACATATCTTGGACCTGGATTTTTCTCCCAACCTGGTGGATTCATAAATGACCATTTCATACCTGATGGGAACCCAGCACCACCACGACCTCGAAGTCCTGATGTTTTGATTTGATCAATTAACCATGAATCACCTTTTTGAACAAGTTCTTTAGTCTTGTGCCAATCACCTCTCTTTTGGGCAGATTTTAAATCACGTCCATAATAACCATAAAGATTTTGGAATATACGATCTTGATCTTTCAACCCACCATGAACTCTGTTAGGGTGAGCATCGGCAGTCGTGGCCAAAGTTCTCTTGATAGTTCTCTTGAACATTACAGCTAATCTGAAACCTTGATGATTTATCTACACTTTTTGTTATTGGCAAGTAAAAATTGGACTCCTTAATTTTTAAAAAACTGGGGCAAAACATAGTTGGTAAGAGACACATCTTCAAACACTTTCGCGAATTTTCGAGGAAATTGTAACCAATGAAGAACAAAATGATTGTAATTCAACTGGGAATCTATTACTGAATCGTTTAGCTAAAGTCATCATTGGTAGTCTTGAAATGTTTCGACCACTCAAACCTTTTTGAAAACAATGATCACTTATCTGCGCAAGGTATGGTGAGATTTGATGATCATCTGATGAGATTTGTTCGGAGTGAATGATAATCTCATTTGCAATCAATTCATTAATAGATTGAATCAATATCCCCATTATAGCATCTTTATTGGGCTTATCAATATGGAAAACTTCATCGCAACGGTCAATAAACGCAGAGTCTAATGCATGAAGGTTGTTTGAAGTTGACAAGATCAAAAAGTTATCATATTGTTTTAAAGTGTCAAGTTGTGTCAACAATGTATTAACCACCCTGATACCATCATTTGTCTCATTTTGTTTCAACAAATTGCTTCTTGAACTTGCTAATGTTTCAATCTCATCAATTAGAATGATAATTATGATACTAGAATTAGACTGTATCAAAGTTTTAAAATTTTGAAATATAGACTCTAGGTTTTTCGAACTTTCACCAAAGAATCTCGAAAACACTTTTGAGCACTGGAATTCGATAAAAATACCTTTCCCCTGTCTTACTGACAATTTTTGTGCAATGGCTTTACACATTGTTGTCTTTCCAGAACCTGGTGGTCCATATAACAAGAGGATCTTATTACATTTGTTCAAGACCAATTTTTTAGATTGCAATCTTAATGAAATCATTGAATGTCCAAGTATTTCATCTTTTAAATCATGATCAAACTTGAGGGTTGTCCAAAGGCTTTCAAACTTGGAGCTAGGAACAATATCCATGTTAACATATTGTAACGTCTCCATCTCAAGTGACTGTACAGTGTATGAAAGTTCATGCAATGAATGATTGGTTGAATTGGAGCTCAAAGTGATGTTATCAAAATCCTCCACCAAATCCTGTTTAAAATCCAAGTTACCATATACAATGATTTTCAAGTCTGTGGTATCAACGGGGAACACTCGTTCACTTGATTCATCACCATCTAAAAAACCATCACAAATATCAACAGTTTTGATGAATATCGAGACCAACAACTCAGCTTTGGATAAAGTCAAAGGTTCACTGTGCAAATTATCCAAAAGGTCCACGGGGATTTTGAAACCTGGATATCCCTGGAACAAGTCCAACCGTTGATTCTCATGGAGTAATGTTTCGTTCTCTTTGATGTATAGACCCACAGCGGCTATTAATTTATCTATGTGTGCCTCGTGATCTTTGGTGGTGAACTCGAAAAGGACAGCGTCTTGAGCTGTGGTTGGCTTGAGTAGCGCTTCAATGTTGATGTGATGGACCATTGTGACGAGGTATATATCCTACAAATTTCGTTAGTCATGTTGAAGTTGAAAATGTATTAGATTCGTGTACTAGTATATTTATGATGATGTGTCCCTTACCGGGTATATTTTCATCTGGGGTTACATCAAAGAGATCTTTGATTCATCACCAGACAGGAAATGAAATGCTAACAACATACGAGCAAATTAACATCAAATTGACTCACGTTTAGATGTAAGATGTGTTGTTTTAGTATTTATAGCGCATTTTGTGGCTTATGCTGTCCAAACTTCAAGCAGGCGCTTAACTGCCCGATAAGGAAACTCGAAACCCGCTGCCAAAATCGTTATCAAACGATAATCTTTCCACTTGTATAAATACAGATTGATTTCTAGAATTTTTCAAAGCTCGACACATTACACTCCGAAGATTCAACACATAAATCATGACCTGCTGCTCTAAAAGACAAGCTGAACAAGCTGCTCAACAAGCTCAACAAACTCAATCATCACAACAAATCAAGACACAACAAACAAGTGCATCAGAATCTGATGGTTGTGGATCATGTTCATCAAATTGTAAATGTAAAGATGCTTGTAAATGTACAGTGAACTCATGCAATTGTACAATTAGATTATGAAAGGTTGATGGTTATTACCAACTGAATGAATAATGATAAATGGTTGTAAGGAAAAACTGCGTGCATATTTAAATGGATATATCATCTATTAAAAGTCTCAGGTAGAGCGAATACAATTCAATGTATACTCTTCCATGGAAAATAGATGTAGACAATACTTGGTCTCTTAATCAGGCTTATTCCTAATTCAGTTCCAGATATATTACATTTGTGAAGCGCTATATAACGAAATTAAATCTGGATCCCATATGGAATATCGTGATCGGAAAGATAATTCCAATATGCAACCATGGTATAAAACACACAGATTAAGAGAACATAATCACTTATCTCTGAATGAGTTCAGAGAGAAAAGAATCGATCTGAAACTTAAGAAAGAAGTTTGTTTAACATTTTCGAAAATAAACTTCACGGAAGACATTATCGTTCAAAATTGAGATCCCCACATATCCTGCTATTATTGATAAGAATATCAGATTAATTACGTTTGCAACTTATTCATACTTTCAGTTATAATTATATATATACTGTTTATTATTAACTCCTATATTATACGACTATTCAATTCAATATTAGAACCACCACCATTGATTGCAAATTTCGACCGACTTATACACAAGTTAATTAACTCTTACAACTCAAAACAATTAAATTATATTTCTAGTAAGCTATAGCCAATTTGTCACTCCAGGTCAAATGATTGTTTAACTACAGTATTGTGGTAGGATATCAAAACCATTATAAATATATAAATATTATTAGTATAAAGAGAGTATTATATAGACAAGAATCCATTCAAATCATGTCCAGCATAATTCAAATATCATATTAAAAGCACTTATAATTTTGAATGTTTATAAGGACATTTTCCTGAGGCATTTGAAGAAGTTGTTTGTTGATTTGATCTTGGACTTAATTCTAAAACTTCCTTCTTGATATCATTACTTAATTTTGATGAAACTTTGGCAAATAAATCGAAAACACGATCTTGGATTTCTGGAATAGCACCAGATACGTGAACTGCAATGTTATGAGCCAAATTTTTTTGTTGACCGTCTTGTTTACCTAAAACTTTATATAATTCTCTAGCTTGAACATAATCAATATCACCTTCAACTGCCCAATGGAATGGTTGGGCAGGTCCTTGCCAATATTCTTGATTCTTTTGGTAGTTGACCTTAGCTTGTGGTGTATATTCAACAGGTTGTGGAACTGAACCAGTGTAATAGTTTGGTGCAGCACCATAATTACCATTAACAGTCATAGCACCATCTCTCAAGATTGGATTAAAAGTCTTTGCATATGGACAATTGACTGGAATTTGGGCATAATTGGTACCAAGACGGTGACGGTGAGTATCTGGATAAGAAAATAATCTTGATTGTAACACAGGGTCAGCAGAGGCTTCTTGATATGGAACAGTATGTGAAGGACTGAAAGCTGCTTGTTCAATTTCAGCAAAATAATTTTGTGGATTTTCATCTAGTACCAATTTACCAAAACGACGTAATGGGAATTGTTTATGTGGCCAAACTTTAGTTAAATCAAAGACTGAAAATGGTAATTCATCAGCTTCTTCTTGAGTCATTGATTGAATATAAGCAGTCCAAGATGGTGCATCACCTTTTGCAATCGAGTTGAACAAATCTTCTTGTGCATGATCTGGATTTGCACCAGCCAAAGCACCAGCTTCTTCGTTATTCAAAGTCTTGATACCTTGGTCACTAATCAAGTGGACTTGGATATATCTCCAATCACCTTCTTTGTTTGCCCATTTATAGGTATGACCACTGTACCCATTCATATGTCTATAATCTGCTGGAGTACCTCTATCAGAGAACAAAATCATAAATTGATGTAAAGCTTCTTGATTTTGAACAAGGTAATCCCAAAACATATTTGGATCTTTTAAATGAGTTTGAGGATTTCTCTTTTGAGTGTGAATAAAGTGTGGGAATTTAATAGGATCTCTCAAAAAGAAAATTGGAGTATTGTTATAAACCCAGTCTAAATTACCTTCTTCAGTGTACAATTTGATGGCAAACCCTCTTGGATCTCTAGCAGCATCAGCAGAACCTTGTTCACCACCAACGGTGGAGAATCTAACTAGTGATTTGGTTTTTTTACCCACAGTGTCCAAAAAGGCAGACCCACAAACATCGCTGATATCATCCGTAACTTCGAAATAACCATAAGCACCAGAACCTTTAGCGTGAACCACACGTTCTGGGATACGTTCACGATCAAAATGAGCCAATGAGTCAATCAAGTTGAAATCCTGTAGTAATAGCGGACCGTGCTTCCCAACCCTTTGTGTCTCGAATGGGTTTGGTAATGGGAAACCTTGTGAAGTGGTGACTTTCTTATTGCTGTTGTTGTTGTTGCTTGACATATTGGTGGCAATTCGTTAAGTAGTCAATGTTCTTTTTCTAGTTGAATCAGTTCATGGGGAAATCAGACATTTATATACCAAATACCGAAGCATCATGAAAGTCTAAAAGTGACAGATGAGGGGTTCGTCGAATCAGCGCAAAGTTCATTGTAAGCTGATTAGTGATAAGTAAAAACGCTCTTCTGCGCTGAGCTGCCGTTTTGGGCTGAGATAAGCTGGCAGCCGCGAGCCTGGAGCTAGGCAGGGCTTAGGCGGAGACCAGGCGGAGACCAGGCGGAGGGATATACATAGGCACAGAATAGGGCGCTTAGCACGTGAATCACACCATTGTGTTCCTCTGTAGTCACTCAATATAGTTACCTTGTAGGCCCAGTGTTCAGAGCCCAGCTTGTCTTGCCCAGTGAGATATTCTGTGGAGACAGTTCATATAGCCGAGGACCAAAAAATTTATAATCTATTGTAAATCTGGCCGTGCGCGGATGCTACCAACTTGAAATGTCGTTATTTTACTTCTATTATACACTAAATGGAGTTACCAGTTCTGACAATGTAGTTGTTGATCGGATCAAGATCCAAACTGTACTTAGCACTGTTGTTTAGCTTCAAGACATCGTTACTAGAAATGATTTCTCTCAATCTAATATCTTCGTCGTACCATTTCTTGATCAACACTTTCAATTCTTGAGCATAATATTCATAGTTGTCTTGGGATGAGTTTGTATCAATAATTTCCTTGATTATGTAGTATAGTTTATCGTAAGAGACACCACTTTCCGCAAAGATATTGACAATGTCACCAGCATGGTACAGTTCAGCATTGGTATCGACAACCAAGTCCAAGATGATTGGTAACAATTCACTAATAGGGAAAACAAACTCTGAACTGTTCAATTTTTTACCAACTTTAACCAATGTTTGATATAACAATGAAACGAATTTATCATCATCTAGTTCACTTTCATTTCTAACAACTTGGAACAATTGAGCCCATCTAGACAAGATCTCATCAGAATTTCTAAAATCTGAAACTTTGAAAATGTTCAAGCAAATTTCATGATAACCCAATACATCGGCAAAATCATTAAACAATTCACTCACTGTTAAAATCTTACCATTCAACTGTTCAAGTAATTCATCCTTCTTATCATCTGTCAAGTTCAAATCATATGAAATGGCAACTAATAAATCATATTGAATGTTTGAAGCTTCAAAGACTTCTTCAATTAATGTACTCAATTCAATAACTTGTTGTCTTTGATTTGGTAAAGTGGTACAGTTGCAGAACCCAATAGCACGACTTAAATACTCATTTCTTTGACTCAATGAGATTTCAAAATCACTTAGTGCTAATGAGTATGAAATCAATGCAGCTTCATAATGGTTTTGTCTCTTAGATTGGAAGATCCATAATAAATCAGAAATCTCCAATGAGTCTTGTGCTTTTTCTTCTAGATAATTCAAGATATATGGAGTATCAATCTCTAATAATCTTTCACTCATATCTTGTTGGATAAACCAATCGTAGAACTCATAATGAAATAATTTATCACTGTAATTGAAAGCAACTTCATAACTGAAATCACGTAATTTAATAAAATCTGTAATAAAATTTGTCGAATCTTCAATGAACCCATATTTATCATGTTCTAATTGTGTGTTGGCCTCAATGGCTAATTTATCAACAGACGTCAACAATTGGAACACAATTTCGAAAATTTCAACTCTTTTTTCATATGATTTAACACGTTCATCATTGTTTAATTTACCATCAAGAACATATTGTAATGCTAAATTACCTTTATCCAAAGCATTTGAGATATTTAGAGCAAATTTAATTGCACGTGGATAATCATTTAATCCAGTCATAATGTCAATAGATTCTTTTAGTTTCTCAACACTGACTTCGTTATTAATGGCTTCAAATAATTCAATAGCACGACTCAAGTGATAATTCAAGCCATCGTAATCCTTAAATCCAATCTCTTTAGCTTTTCTTAAATGTTCAATAGCACGGAACCCAACAACATCATTAGCAGAACAGAATGATCCACAACGTTCTTGTAAACCCTTGGCGATATATTCAATTGATTCACCACGACTCATTGAACGATTAATTATTGATGACAAAATTTCCTTGATCAAATTCTTGGATTCATCAGTTGGTGCGAAAAGATCTTTAAATGTTAATTTAGACAAAGAAATTTGAACGTCTAATGTTAAATATTTGAAAACATCCCTTAAGTTAGAAGTACCCGCATTTTGATCTTCTGGATTTTCCTCGCCGCCTTCTTTCAACAACACAACAAGGAAAGATAATGCTTCTTTGATAGAAATGATCAGTCTAATGACAGAATTAATAGCAATGTTCTCAGCTTGATTAGCAAATTCTTCAGATTTATCTAAAGTTTTGTTGTTGAAGCTTGGTGGAATGAAACATGCAATTGTATTACCATAAGCCTGGAAAAATTCATTCAAGACACTAATAGAACTTAAAAAGAATTCAAGCTTTGATTGTTCAATGTTTAAAGTATCTAAATATTCATTTTCGAAAACTGAACCATTCACTAGTTTACCAGATTTATCATATTTTACATCTTTAGAAATTTGGAAAATTTTGGAATCCCAAATCTCACGGAATAATCTACCCAACAATGTAACAATACCATAGAATCTTGGACTTAAAATGACATTTTCAAATTTATAATTATTATCATTCAATGTTGGTTGTAATACTGAAGTGATCAAAGATGTTGAATTTTGTTGAATATAACGAGGTTTGAACTCGACTAAGTTTGGAACCCCTAATGTGAAAAAACTAAATGAATTTGATCTAATTGTTTTGGAAATGTTATATTTACATGTAACATATAATGCAGTTGAAGTTGCCTCCATGATACCATATTTATTAACAAATGGCAAAAAATCCTCAATCAATGATTCAAAAACAACATCTGGTTTTCTAAAACGATATATTTGTAATGAAGTGTTTGTCAACACAGCAACTTCAAAATCTCCTGATGTGTATTGTGTAGCAAATTCGTTAGCATAACCTTGTGGTCTATCAGTTGCATTGAATGTGGATGATAACGGAACAATTTGGTGGACTTGACCTGAACATTCCAAAAACGTTGAATTTTCAACGTATTGACTATGATATTTCAAAATACCATAATCTGGTACAGTGACAAATAACTTGTTTTCATTTGAATCTTTCTTCTCCACAACGTCAAAGAAAATACCTGGTGAGATGATTTTACTAGCAGGTTTAGATTCTAGTAACACTGATGATTTCTTTTGGTACGATAAAACAGTTGGAAGTTCTGATGATGTGGCTCTTTTATCAGTAGGTAACCCGAATAGAGAACCATTTGCTCCACTTGCTCCCTTTAAAGCTTCTTGTTCCTTAAATGTACGTTGTTCTGTATCTATTTGCTCTTGTGTGATCTTAGTTGGTGGAAATTTAACACTTTCTAATCTAAGTGCGGTAACACTATGTGGATTCGAAGAACCGTTCAAGTATAAACGACAACCACCAATTGTTATAGCGACCAAAAACAAATCTTCATTCTCATTTCTAGAGACAACTTGTAAGTTGACAAGCTTCAAATATTTCTCTCCCAATAACGGTGAGTTTTTAGCATTTGATGTTCTAGCAAATGTGGAAATATGAGAGCGTCTAACCACTATTGGTTCGTCTAATGTACCGTTCCCAGTGATCTTGTAACATCTAATCACAGACTGGTTTGATAATGTGTACAATATGCTTCTTGAATTATCCACCAATACTTGTTGAATTAATTCGTTGTGATTTTCATCTTCTGTGAAATAGTTGGTGATGGAGTTGATTATTGATGAACCTGGAACAAGACTTGATACCGTTGACCTTGTTAAACAACGTTTGTTACATTTCTTATTTAACCAATCCTCTGAGTTAGAGTATTGTAATTCCCAAATATGTAGTCCATCACCTGCACCGGTGAAGAATATCTGACCAGTTTTTTCAAAAGATATAAATTGATCAACACTTAACCCATGGGTAGATACTACCATACCTGTGTTATAAAATTCAAGATCATTGGTGGCAGGGGAATGTGCAACACCCAAAATATGGATGTCAAACGGCGTTGAGATTAATAGTAAGTGATTGATTGCATCTGTGAAAGTTTTAGCCTTTGGTTTAACTAGGGCAACTTTCAAAATTGTATGTTCAATATCTTCAAATGTTTGGAATTCCAAAGTCTTTTTCAGATTCCACAAGATCAATTTGTTATCGATTGTCACCCAAGCACGAGAAATTTCAGGGAAAATACCCATATTGCTGACAGTTTCGACCTTGTTGTATTCTTTCAAAATTTCATCAGGTATATCAACAATCTCAGTTCTTTCAAAAGGAGTAAATGCACCGAGACCATTAGGCTCATTTGAGTAGTTGTAATTAACTGCATTGCTGTGGTATTGTGTATCATCCAGTATTGGTGTTATTTTATCACGTAAGATTGATGCATCGACATATTTACTTGCTAATTTTGATGGTTCATTTATGTCAATATCAGAAACTTTCAAGTAATCATTATATGTCAAAGAAGGCTTGGTGGTACCAGAAACTGGAGCCATAGCCGCTGAAGCTGTTCCTGAGGCAGCATCAAACACCTTGCTTCGGTAGGGCGTTGTAAATGTAGACACTAAGGATCAACAATGTTAGTATAAACAAGATCTATCGGCCATTTAATCTTTAAACGAGTTAAATCGAGCTTGTCGATTTAAACCAGCCTCAATGTGATATCCGTACTCACTCTGTATCCAGTTACTCCAAGCAGTCTTGAGCAATGGTGTAACACTTGCAACAAATCTCCAATTCGACCTGATTGATCTAAACTTGTTTACCTTTTCAATGTGCCTACAAACTTGATTTTTTTTTCTATGAAGTATGAGGATCAAGAAATTCGCGGAAATTCGCGGAAATTCGCGCTTTTATCAATCTTGCAATCCGCGAAAGTTGACCCTCGGTTTTTGGGTAGGTGTACTGCAAGAAATGGCAGAATACGATTTTTGACACAAAAGCGTATAAAGAGATTTGGAAATGTACATCCAAGATATGAGAAATGTGTAGTATTATGTGGTTACTTATGGTTTGTTATCAAATAATGTGGTAGAGCGTCTATAATGGAACTTACAAAGGCCAATTTGAAGCTGCTACAGCGCCAACTTACAAGCGACTGTGATAAAACAACTAGACCCACGTTAGCAGATTCAAGGTTAGACATCTTATTGCTGGAGGGGACTGACACCTCTCTACTTGATCCAAATGATATGTGTGAAAATAATGGTGATGAGACCAATAATTCAACCGAGATTCTGAACTCTTCAATGGTGAATTTCGAAGCGGAGAAGGATGAAGCTACTGAAACTCAGATAACTCTTGATCAAAGTTTGTTGAGAGATGCTGAAATCAAGCTCAAAGACTGTAATGGCATTTCCAAAATCATTGACCCAAATGATACATCACTTTTATATGCTGAAAAGCCTACACAGGTACCACCAAGAAATCCATTAAGGGGCAATACTAGTGTGTTACAAAATATTGATACAAATACTAGGCTTCAATCTATATCCAATAATAAGTCATGGATCAAAACAAAGATGACCATGCCCAGAAAATTTAACTTTAAAGGAACCACCATGAGCTCGAATACTGCAGCTTTTTCAACAGGTCCTTCAAAAAAATCTGAATCGAAGCAAGGGGATAAAAGCCTAAGGAGAACACGGGCTACCTTACGTTCAAAATCAAAACCATTCCAGTTTGATTTGGCAAAACCTTCCATTGACTGTTTAGTAGATATATTACTGAAGCAAAGATCCTTATCATGATATTGAACATTAGTCAACTTATAGATGGGTATGCAGCTACTGATCAATCATAATTGATTTTTTTGAAAGACCAAATTAAGGCTTGTATTTAATGAATGAACTTCGCAACTATAAAAATTGGTGGAATACACCCATGATATGATATAGTTAACTGACAAAAATAAATCAAGCACCAGCAATGCTTCCCATGCAATTACTCGGGACGTATTTCTATCAGCTTGAAAAAATCACACTATTTGATCTTATGACACTTATAATAAAAATAATTTTTTAGTTTGTATAACCAAATAAATAAAACTTCACTCAAAATAATATCTCCACTTTTTTTCCCTTGTTGTTTCCCGCTCTTGACCAGTAACACACACATGTTGCATACGCATTTATGTATGCTCAATATAAAAAAGACCAAACACTGAAAAAATTTCACTAGAATATAACATAAAAAAAAAACACTAAGATGATAAACACTCCTCTCTTTAAATCTCGAACCAATATGCCAAAGATTGTAGTATAAAAACGATGATAAAAAAATATAAAATAACAAACATTACTTGTCTTCACTTTGGAATGACAATTTATGAAATATGACGCAGTATAAAAACACTTTTAATTTCATCTCATCATGATGGACGTCGTTAATAAAAAAACTCAAAAACAAAGATATAAAAAAAAACTCAAAAAAAACACACGGTAAATGGATAGTCTATTCTTATCCCCAAACAGACATATCATTACCCCAAATTTTTAACCAACCGAAATTTTTATCCGAACGATACTTGGTGGAATTATCATTAAATTCCATTTCAGTATTTTTAACACCATTATTATTAAAACTTGAATTAAATCCTGAATCAATAGGACCTTTATTTGAAAATTCATTAATATTGTATAATTCTCCCTTGTTCAAAAATTCATCATGATTTGAACCATAAGAGATTGTAGATCCACCACCTGAACTAACAGATGATGAAAGATTAGTTGAAGTAAAAGGGTCAAATTTTGTTGATACCAATTCTTCAACAAAATTATCAGGTGAAGCAGCAACAACATTTGGGAAATTTGCAACACCATAGTTTTGTTGTGGGAAAATTTGTGGTTGAGGATGTTGTAAAATTGGTTGTTGTCCCATAAATTGTTGTTGTGAAACTTGTTGGACCTGATTAGGGAATGATGTACCAATAGGAACATTATGGACACCGTAAATTCCCTTATTTGGGGGATTTTGAAACTGTTGAGTCACCATTGGAGTAGCAACAGGTGTTGGAACTTGATTCATAAATCCTTGTGGTGCATTCATTGTATTTTTCAAATGAATAGCGCCGTTAACAACTTGACCATTAGGATGGATTTGTTTTGATTTTGGGTGTTGATGATGATGATTATGGTGGGATGAGACTGGTCTCATTTGAGCCTTATGGTTGTTGAAGTTGTTGTTATGATGATGATGGACTTGATGACCGTTATTAGCACCACTGTTGTAAAACTTGTTATTGTTGTTGTTTTGGTGGTGCTGTGTTTGCTTCCTGTAGCGATAGTCAAATAGGGCCTTGTTGATATCTAGATCACCATGTTAGTATTTCTGTTCAGCCATGAAAGGCGAGATAGGGTCTTTTGAGCCAGCCCATCGCTGACCACCCATTCGTCTCCATATATAGTCTTCACTCACCATCAAACTGTGACCCAAAGGGCGAGACGGTCATCTCGCGCTTGTTCGTCGTGGATGCTGAAGAGGACATGCCGGATGCGGAGCAGAGGTTCCTAGATGCTCGATATGCTGTGGCCGAAGAGTGTGCGCTGGCCTTGTGCTTTGTGCGTTCTGTGATGATGCTTGATCTGGTTGCAAAGAGTTAGCGATTTTGGAGCTCCCTAGAAAAACAAACAGCACCCGCGAAAATCGAGCGTTTTGTTCCCGGCACGGATTCTGTTACAGGACACATCGTAATATACACTTGTTTATTAGGTCATAAACACTTTTTTTTCTCAAGGGCTAGGAACAGACTAACGTCTCTTGTTCTTCTGCTTGACTTCTTCGTCCTTGGTAGGATGTAGTCTGATGACGTTTGGATACTGTGGGTTGTTGAAAGTGTACCCCTTGGACCAGTCATAGGAGACAGCAACTGCGTAGATTGACCCGTTTCTGTTGAAATTGGCTGCTGAAATGGTCCCTCCCAAAGATGGGAACCCTTTTAGTCTATGTTTAGCATCTTTATCCCAGAAGTGGAAACATCCGTCTGAACCTGCCGTGGCCATTGTTCCGAATACTGGGTGTGCTGTGATGGAGTTTAATGAATAGATACGACTTTCAGATCTACCAGCTTTAGTTTCTGTTTGACGATGACACTTGAATGTAAACCCGGATTTGGCTTGTTCTTGGTCATCAATATACTGGAAGGCACATCTGCCTTCGATGGAACCTAATGCATAACCGTTCCCTTGTGGATAACAACAAATTGATCGTGTTTGCCATTTCAATGGTGACATTGCTTGTTTGGAAATTTGTTGTGGATTGTTCAAATCAATTATACAAACATGTCTTTCAGCAGTACCAACAACCAACGTTTTTTGCGCAGAATCCATTGCATATACTCTTTCAGGAAGCTGTATAGTACTCACTGGTTGTGGTTGTCTAAGATCCCAATATCTTAATGTCTTATCCCATGAACCACTAACAACAACCTGTGTATTAGTTGGTCCACATTCCACAAAACGCACAGATTTAACAGCTGCGTCGTGTTGACCGATTTGTTGTGCTTGTCCACTTTGCACATCATATAATTTAACTTGTTTATCAGCACCACCAGATATCACTTTAGTACCATCCGATGTCCATCTTGTTGTTAATACTGGGGCATCGTGTTCATAAAGCGCACGACCTTCAGTGGTACCTGTTGGTGAAACTTCATAAATTCTGACCTTCTTGTCCCATGATGCGGCAGAGAAAAATTCAGCTTGTGGTGAGAACGCTAGATCAGAGATGGAATCTTCTGGTGGGTTCTGTACTATAATATCATTTGCCAAATCAGCCTCAGTGGCTTGTGATGATGACACTGCTGTTGTACTCGCAGGTTTGTTGAAAAATGACATGACTCTTGTCTGGCTCGAAGGTCAATGTCTCTTTAACTAATGAATTTGCAAAGATCACAATGATTTCTTCATGTTGATTCAGTGCATCTGAATAAAAGTAAATACTAAAAAACATCGAAAATTCGCGGAAAATCATCAACGGGTTAAAATTCGCGAATTATATATTATTATGTATAGCGCACAATAGAGTAAAATGAATTGAAACCAATATAAACTCAATCGTAAAATTTTTGAGGATATAATTTATCAAAAAGAGGTATGGGAAGCTGGGACTCCCATAGGGAAAGGTGGAATGGGATACCCATTGTTGAATATCAAAACACAGACTCCTTTAGTATACATACATCACCGTCATTAAGAGAAAAACGATATAAGAATCTTTCATCAATAGATTGGCCATATGAGTATCATAGAGATAGACAATGGAAAAAACTTGATGATCCAACTATACAAAGACCTCAATGGTATACCACGACGAAAAATAGTACAAGATGGATTGTTTTGATAGGTACAGGTGTCTTGATTGGGTTACTCACTGCAAGTTTAGATTATTTATATAAATGGTTAACAGATTTAAAAGGTGGTGTTTGTAACGAAGGTTTTTACATGACTTATCAAACCTGTTGTAAAGGTATCAATGAAGGTGATCATTGTGGTAATTGGTTACAATGGGATCAAGTGATACATATTAATGAAAATACAGCTGGAAGTTTCATTTACAAATATTTCCTTTATTTGGTCACATCTCTTATACTTGCTGTATCTACTGCTATTATTGTTAAAGATGCCAAGTTTATCAAGACTTCAGGTATATCTGAAGCTAAGGCCCTTATAAGTGGGTTAATGATTGATGATTATTTAAATTTAGAAACCATGTTGATAAAATTTATTGGATTAACACTAATTGTCAGTTCAGGTATGTGGGCAGGTAAAGAAGGTCCTTTGGTTCATGTTTCTTGTTGTTGTGCAAATTTTATCATTAAACAATTCCCCACGCTTAACAAGAATGAAGCTATAAGGAGAGAATTATTAATGGCCGCCACAGCAGCTGGTATATCTGTAGCATTTAATGCACCTATTGGTGGTGTATTATTCACTTTTGAACAAGTTACATCTTATTTCAGTGCTAGTGATAAGATGTGGAACTCATTTGTTTGTGCTATGGCTGGTGTTGTGATATTGAATTCATTTAGAGAAGGTGTTGATGTTTTGGTAACTATGCAAAATCAATGGCTGAGTGTGGAAATGTTTGGATTTATACTTCTTGGGATCCTTGGTGGTATTTATGGTGCTATTTTCAATAGATTAAACATGTGGTTTGCTCAACTGAGACAAAAATTAGTGAAGAATAGGGGTAAATATTTTGAATTTTTGGAAATAATTGGATTATCTATAGTAACATCCGTTATAACGTACCCTTTGGTATTTCCAAGATTACCATTAACAACTTTAATCACAAGACTTTATAAAGATTGTACAGAAGATGATCCAAATATCATTGGTGGGTTATGCTCTGATAATAAATTACAAGGTGTTTCATTATTGTTTCTCACTGGTATTGTGGCCATTTTTTTAACATCATATACATTTGGTACATTAGCACCAGCAGGAGTTTTAATGCCATCATTGGCGATTGGTGCTATATGTGGGAGATTATTAGGTATGCTTTTCGAGACAATTCAAAATTCAAATCAAGTCCTGTCTTCTATTTGTGATAGATCAAGTACACTATGTATATCGCCTGGTGCTTACGCTGTTGTTGGATCAGCTGCCTTTTTGACAGGTGTAACTAAAATGACTGTATGGGTTGTTGTCACTGTTTTCGAATTAACAGGTGCATTGACCTATGTCTTGCCCATCATGATCACTGTATTGGTTGCTAGATGGACAAGTGATAGGTTTGATGAAAAGGGTTGTTATGATTTATGGATTCAATTTTTTGGGTATCCATATTTAAATGAGACTAATAAACCATTACCTTTGATCAAATCAGAAGTTTTCATGACATCAGCAAGCCAAATGAAATCATTATATGTTGATCAATCATATACTGTTGAAGATTTACAAAACTTATTAGGTCATGAATTTCAAGGAGTTCCAATACTTTCACAAAGTGAGGATCCAAAGTTGGAAGCATGGTTATCCCTTGGTGATTTACAATATGAGCTTGATACGAATTTTAATATTACACCCTCTCAACCAGTGGCATTGACACAAGATCAAGATCAAGAGGGAAGTTTCCCATTATATAAATTTCTAGAGGATAACTATGTAAATTTAAGTCCAAATTTACCCCTACCCACATTAACCGAATATTTTTTCAAACTGAAACCAAGATATGTTTTGTTTAGTACAAGTGGTGTTTTCAAAGGTGTCATTACATTGAAAGATGTATCTAAAATCTTGGAGTTGAGTACCACTGAATTGTTAAACATGGCAGAGAGACAAGGTGAAGATGAAATTGTTGATGTTGAAACTGGATATGATTCTAATGAAAATTTATTAAGAGATGAAATGACTACCAATCTGTGATTAATGGTGTATATATATAAAATTGTTTTAAATGAAGTGTAGATTACGTCGATCAGCTCTATTATAGTAAAAATTAGCTAGGCAGATTAAATTTCCTAGGCAGAAGCTAAGCCGGAGAAATTAGACGCATCTGCCTAAAGCGAGATCCGGCGGGCGATCACTTAGCCGAGTCTATTTGACAGGACAATAGCTGTGGGGCTTCAAGGGACAATTATCCTAGAGATTGATGGAATTATAGGTTGGTTATTGAGTGTTGATACTGTTTGAGTAATTACATCAATTGTACTGGTGCCAGAGAGATATATCTCGGGCAACTCAACGACGTAACAGAGCTTAAGACGGGAGCCGGTTGATAGACAAACCGAACATCAAGGTTTAGACCACACATCTGACAGCGAATCGAAAGGCGTTGATGCGTTTATGGATCTGTCCATCATTTGTATTGTTGTTTAAAGGTGTACTGGTTATAAAGTTGATCAATACAACTCTGTACTTTGTGGGCTACCACTATCATCTATGATTTTGAATATTCCTGTAGAGAAATGCTAAAAGGTGATGATGAGCATCGCGAATGCAAACAGATCCATAATATTAGCATCGGTACCTTGCATGATCAGGATGGAGTGTAAAGCTATACACTTGAAAGTCAAAATGCTCGGGTCTATGAGGATGAGATCTGGTATTAGACATCAGTGACTCTCAAATGATTAAACCTTTTTAGACAGATTAATGTTTCACTTTCGATGCCAAGGTGCTACCTATTTTCATTTCATGTACGATGTATTCTTAGCTGTGAGATTGAGTTAGAACAACTTGCACGTATAGAAAGTCTCATGTAGCTCATGAATAAGCAATTAGTCAAACTCATATGGATAGTTTTATTATAGCCAGTGCCTTTCTAAAGTTTGTGGTGAACTGTATATGAAGATCATTGTTGTCAGATATCATTAAAATGGTGAGATTGATGGCCTGATGATTACTGGGTGAGTCAAAATTGTGGATCATGGGTGGCCTCAAATTAGAAGCAAGACTTACTAGCTGAGATTGTAGTGATCTAGTACGTAGGTGAAGGATCATATAGTTGTAATTGGCCCCACTGTTCACATTGATTGGATAGTCTTTTTGTGTACCTCTGATCAGTAGTATACATTGAACTCATCTTTGAGCATCACGTGTAGAGCTGTTCACCCCCGAATTCAACTTCATGAATACACACCCAGCCCTCCTGGTATCCCCCCTATCTCACCCTCTGTGAACATCACCACCCATCTCCCTAAACAGCACTAATGTCCATATATCATAGCTCACCTATTGTTATACACTTCGGATCACAATGCAGTTCCGGCTGCCGGGTCACACCCCGGAATATACCGCTTCGGGCAGGGGTTACGCAGCACCGCGCCGCATTGCTCGGCCAAAGATTTTCGCATTTGCAATTTCTCACCTTGTTTTCATTTCCTTTGACAGTTTTTCCTGTGAGCCCAGTCTGTTCAATTGCTGGTACAAGTACGTTTCGCTAGGCTACAATTTGCACAACGCACCAAGCACAAGCTGGCACCACTGGCTACCATAGAAACCAGTGCAATACCAAACACGGAGGTGGTCCATCTGAAAACAGCCATTCTGTTTGACCAAGTCAATTAAGTTGAATTTGAAGTTGAATTTCTTCTTCCAGTGGATTTTTCGATTTTCTGCCCCCTCGCAAATTGGACGGTGAGAATTCAAGTTCGTGAAGATTGTCAAAGTTTGGCTCTACGCTGACAATTTTGATAAGAATCAGGAGAAGCTGTTCTCACGCTGTTCTCACTCTGCTAAATCTTGCTAACGCGCTCCAAAACAAGCACAGCGTCGCCGCTATTGGACCCAGATTCACACAATAACACTGGAGCTGTTTTTCTCTAGCCGCCCTTTGTTTTATACCTAAAGAGCGTGCTTTTTTTCTAGATACAAAACCCTGATATTCTGAGAGAGTCAAGCAAAACTCAGGGTCATGAGTGGCGCTCAGAAGCAAAATCAACAGCAGAAGAACGATGCCGCTGCTAAGAGGTTTGTCAACGATCTGATATCTTCCAACTCGAAGCAATTGTTGAATGCTTATGTCTATGATTTTTTGATCAAGTCCTCGCTTCCACAAACAGCTTCAACATTCATCAAAGAGGCCGATGTCCCCACAGACAACAATAGAACAAAAGTGGTGAAGACACCACCTCAAAAGGAACTTATCCCGCTGGCTATATCCATGGATGCACCACAGGGGTTTCTTTACGAGTGGTGGCAAATCTTTTGGGATGTTTTCAATGCTAGAACTCATCGTGGTGGTTCTGAAAACGCTCAACATTATTATCATTTGCAATTGGTGAGACAAAGAAAAGAACACGCGCTACATAGCTCTACTTTCCATGCTGCGCATGCGCAGGCACAAGGCTTTTCAGGAATCCAAAATCATCAAAATCCACCAAATCCTCAACAGCAACAACAATTGCTTCTACAACAACAACATCAGCAACAACTACTAGCTCAACATAGACAGCATAATCAACAGATGGGACACCCTGGAGGTGCTTCTGTTGCAGGTATGCCACAAGGTGGACAGTTTCAACAACAAAACTTTGGATCCACACCTAATTTTAATCAATTTGCTGCTGGTCAACCTCAACAATCACCTCATCATCAACCTATTCAACCTTCTCAAACACAACAAGAGGTTCAACAGCATTTCCAACAACATCAATCACAACTCCTTGCAAATCAAAAACGAGTAAATGTTCCTGCTGGTCCTGGTTCAATTCCTCCAAATTATGCAAGACTTCAACAACAGCAACAGGCTCAGGCTCAGTTCCAAATGAATCAAATGAGACAGCAGCAACAACAATACCAACAGTTTAAAGCGCCTCCTATTCCAGGTCAACAATTCATGCCTCAACAACCTCCAACTCCTGTGGTGGCACAGAACAATGCCAATGGGGGTAAACAAAGATCTGGTACAACAAGTCCGAATAAGAAACAAAAACTTGAAAATGCAAGCAATCAACCATCACCTTTGGGTCATGGATCACCTGCTTCATTTGCCAATGGATCTAATAACAAAAATGATACCACTTCTCCTTCTTCAGGTCTGAAGAATAGTACCACAGGTTCTGATAATCAAACAAGTCCATTTAGTAACTCCAATGAAAAAGATAACAATTCATCATCATCAAGTTCAATTGCTTTACAAGATTATCAAATGCAATTGATGCTTTTAGAGCGTGAAAACAAGAAAATGTTGGATGGTTCTAAAAAAGATACTAAAAAGGAAAAAAATTCACCAGCTGTTAAAACTAAAATGCCACCTCCAAAGAAACAAGTTAAAAATTCTGTTTCATCTCCAGCTGTTGGTGGAACTAAATCTACTGGTGAAACCACTACTTCAAATGGTCGTAAGAAGAAAGAACCTGCAAAGAAGAAAGGTAAGAAAAACAGTACTGTTGCTAGTGCTGCCACAAACAATAGTAATGGGGCATCAGAACCACCAACACCAACTACACCATTGACACCAAATCCAGTTGGAAATACTGCAAATACCAATGCTAATGGTAATTCAAAGAAGGAATCTTCAAATTTGAAAGAAGAAACAGCTTCATCTCAACTGACACCACCAAATTCAGAAAATGCCACAAATGCTAATACTGATGAACAACAACAATCACAAAATAATACCCAACAAAACGAACCAACTCTATCACAATCTGAACCTCAAGATAAAGATTTCAAAGCAAGTGATGAAATGCTTGGTGGATCTCAAATGATTTCAGGGCATGATAGTCATGCAATTTCTAATGAAATTTATAATGAATTCCCATTATCTGATTTCTCAAATGATTTACCAGGTGATGAAAACTTTAATTTGGAAAGTTTCTTAAACCCTGATGGTGGTGATTTAGGAAATTTTGATAGTTATTGGAGAGATAGTGTTCAAGCTACGGATTAATCAGCTCGGTTTTCTTTTACATTGGGGAAAACCTTGAGAAGATAATTTGTTTGCATACACATTGATGTGGCTGTTCTCTTATCACCATTTGTTTGTTATTTAAAGGTGCTTTAGTTCATGGGTAGGTTTGATATTATTTTAAAGTTTGACTTTTATATCGTGTACTTTTAGTGTGTTTTGTATTTTGTGTTTTTTGTGTTTTTCATTTTTCTTACTTGTTTAAAAAGTGTCTTATATTTAGTTCTGGTTGTTTCCAAAGACACTCTTTTGTTTAGGAGAATTTCATTGTCATTCATCATTGTTATATATACAAAATATATATACCACCATTTTTTTCCCAGTTTGCATGCCAGTTGTAGTAAATTCAAATCATTTATCCTTCTTATCCTTTTGAATTACATCAGAATTCAAATTCTTGTTAAAATAATATCCACTAATAACACTCAAGTTTATAACTAATAAAACTGCTGAACTCCAAGTTGTTGAAGGGAAAACGTTCCAACACCATTCATGAGTTAAAAACAAACCTATTGAAATAAACCACGGTAAATTGCTTAAATATAACAAATATGGGAATGTCCAAGCATACCATGATAAAAATTGATAATGTAAAGATCTCGAACAAATTACACCAATCATATTTGAACTTGACATAACACCCATTACATAAATTGGTGCCTTCTCGGGATTATTTATAATATGTCTTGGTGAAATTGAAGATTTATAAAATTTTAAAAGGTCAGTTATCAATTGAATGTTTGTTTTCCCCGTATTATTGAAATTTGCCCATTTGGTGAAAATGAATAATAGTAACAATGTTATATGAATCACTAATAATATTTGATGAAACTCTGTAGAGTTGAAAATATCAGCAGATAAAAATCTCCAATTCACAGTCCATTTATAGAGGAATTTTCTTTTAAAATCAAAAGCATTGGCAATGTAACTATCCCTGATCTCTTGACCGTTGATTAAAAATTGATAACTTATACTGACTTGTGTCAATAAGATAACCACCAATGACACCATGGATCTCAATAAATTCTCATTGTTTAGGAAATAAACAACGATACAAAACCCTGGTAAGTATAATAGGGCATTCATCTTAATAGAAATAGCCACACCAAATGTAAATGCAGCAATATGATTACTTAAAAATTTAGATAATTTTGGTCTTGAATTTTTAAAAATACTTGATTGTTGTAATACAACCACCGTGAGAACCATGAAGAATGTAGTAAAACAATCATTAAATAATCTTAGAACATAAATGGAATGTAACCTTTTAGAAAGAATTAATAGATATACACACCAAGGTGGTACTGATAATCTTAAATAAACACCGAAAACCAAAATTAATGTTGCCAAATATAACCATCCAAAAAAAGCTTGTCCCATTTCTATATCTTCTGTATCTTGTGTCATCCATGATAAAAATCTATAAATCCAAACATGACCAGCAGGATAAACTAAAGGCCCAGTACCACCAAATATATTTGAATAATCTAATTCACCACTCTTAATTATAGCTATCTGTTCCATATATGCTGTATAATCAATCTCTGTATATGCAACCAGGTTTCTTATACCTTTAACAGCTATTGATTCAACAACTAGTAAGATTGGCATCACCACTATATTAAAATCAGGATTGAAAAGTAGTTGATTTATACCATAGATAATATCACTTAGGACATTTTGAAATGTGAATTCTGGTAATTCTGGTGCTGATTGTATGTTGTCCTCTTGTGGATGTTCAGCATCATGGACCTCATCAGGTTTCCCAACAGCAGGCATCTCGAACAACTGTCGTGTCTCTTTGGACTTTTTGTTGATCTGATGCTCGGTTTCTCTGATGTTGATATGTTTGGAGATCTGGAAAATTAACATTGATAATTTATTCGCGAATACATAATCTCGGAATGGATTTATCTACAGATCTATTATGAACAACGTATTTATATTATATTCTATGACAAGTATTATACATGATATATTCCAAGAAAACATAAACAACAAAAAGAGGTATCAGAAGCTTCGGGAAAGCTCTCTATCTATATAGATTTATTATAGTTTTGATGAAACAATGAAATGAGTGTGATGATGACGATTATGGAGAAAGTTTAGCTTAAGCGATGACTTGTTTCAAAAATTCATTTTGGGAAACAACACCAGAGTATTTGGAGTCCAAGTATTTCAATAATTCAACAACCTTGGCTTTCAATTCTGGAGTTTCGAATTGTTTGAATCTATCAATATTTTCCTCTCTACCTAAAGTGGATTCTCTCTCTAGTTTTTCCTTTTCAGATTCCTTGAGGAAAACAGTAGAGAAGACTTCAACAACCTTAGGAGTGAATGGAACAATTTCTTCATTGGAGTCTTGGTATAGTTTGGCAATTAATTCAAAGATTGGAGTGTTTTCTTCAAAAGCAGCTTCCAGTGGTAAACGTTCAAACAAAATTGGTAAGACAACATTCAATGGAGTTTGATCTTGTTGTTTCAAAGCTAATCTAGCAACACAACCACATGCATTTGCGTATGATCTATGGATAACATCTTTAGTTTCTTCATCATCTTCTTCAACACTGGCTTCCTGTTTTTGAACTTTAGTCAATAAGGCTGATAATAAGTTGAAGATATCTGGGTATGTACTTGAGTAGTTTTTGTCAGAGTGGTAAATCAAAACACCGATACCGTAAGCAGCATTACCTCTGACTTCAACAGATTTATCATTTTGTAAACGCTGAGTGAATAATTGTAAAAATTCATCAGTGTATGGGTTTGAAGCTTTCAAACCAGCACCAATTTCTGCCAAGGCACCAATGGCGGAAACCTTCTTGTTTCTGCTCTTTGATGTAACGTTTGATGCAATAACATCTTTGAAAGAAGCGAAAATCTTGTTGAAATCTGGACCTAAAGCTAAAGCCAAGTTAACAAGAACTTCTAATGCACTTTCGAATAACATAGCATCAGTTTCAGAAGCATCAGCTTCTTCATCTTCAGGAACATCATCATCATCCAAAGTTTGTGATAAATGTTCACCTTTCAAGATGTACATCAATTCAGTACATAAAGCTTCCAAATGGTGACTGTCTCCGTTATCGATAACAATGATAGCACCGTATTTCTTGATCAAATCTGATAATGAATCCAAGATAGCAGCAACCATTGCTAATTCATACTCTTCGGCAAGAGCATTAACAGATAATTCTCTAGCGTGTTTGATCAAGTTTAAAACGTTGGCATCAACATATGAACCTGATGGAGCACCAATTGGGTACTTACTGTTGGTGATAGCAATTGAAGCAAAAGCTTCAACAACTTTCCATAGACAAACTAAAGCAGTTTCTCTCATACCGTAAGATTCTTCAGCTTGTTTGGATAAGACTTCGACGGATTGTTGAACATAATCACCGAATAACTCTTTGGTACCTAAGGCCAATTCAGACAAAGCAATAGCAGCAATTTCCTTTTCGATAGTGATACCGGTGTGAACTTGGAATTTGTTGGTTAAATCTTCATCTAAGTCGTCTTCTTCATCATCTTCGTTAATGTTGATGTTGAATTCTTCTTGTTCCAAACATTTGAAGATTAATGGCATGATTTTTGGTAAAAATGGAGCGAAATCCTTTTTGTAAACTTTAGCCATGTTTGAGACAAAAGCGTAACCAGATTCTCTTAATCTACCGCTTTCAGAGTTGATAGAAGTGTAAGCAGCATCAACTAATGGTTGAGCGTATTTGCTGAAGGATTCTGAACCGACAGCTCTGGCCATTGTGGAGATGTTTTCGAAAGTCAAAGCTCTTAATTCAATATCATCTTCTGATAAACCTTCAACAGAAGCAGAGTTTTGAACGAAATGTTGCAAAATTTCAACAGACTTGTCGAAATATGGTCTGAAAGCTGAACCAGAAGCGTAAGCAGTTGAACCGATAGCAGAGACAATGATTGATCTCAAACTTGATTTTTCAGTGATTTGCAACATATGGAAAAGCTTGTTCATCAAAGCATCCAAATAGTTAACAATAGCATCATGAGACATGAATTCGATCAATGTGTCTAATGAAGTACAAGCATATTTGTACACAACGGCATTGGTAGCATTGTCGATGATTTGGATGATCAATGGTAATAATTCTTGATGGAATTCCGCCATTAAATCTTGTAATTCTTGAGCTAATTGAGCTAATGAACGTAAAGCACTAACTCTGACAACCAATTCAGAATCTTTCAAACCACCAACAATAGCTTGAACAACTTTTTCCAAATGACCACTGTAGTAATCTGGAGCACCGGTAGCAGTAGCACCAATGGCCAAGAAACCAGCTCTTCTTTCGAATTGGTTGGATGAAGCTAACAAGTTATTTAATTGTTCAAAGATTGGGTTAACAACTTGTGATGGTGGTAATTCAGCAGCAGCAACAGTCAATAATCTCAGAGCTAATGAGGCTGGTTCATTTTCTTCATTTTCATTTTCATCTTCATCGTTAGCTAACTCGGCTTCAACATCAATCTCTTCAGATGCAATTTTCAAAGCGGCTAAAGTCAAATCACGACCTAATTTCTTTGATGAGATCTTGGTCTTTCTGAAAGTGATGGCAGATGTCAAAAATTGGAATGAGAAGTTTCTGATTTCATCGTCTAATTGAGTGTTTAATGCAATTTCAGTCATGATTTGAATCAAAACGATCAGGTTGTCACCGGTTAATTTGGTGTCTAACAGGATTAAATCATTGAATGAGTTGAAAATTTCCTTAGCCAAAACTTCATCGTTACTTGCAATAACCTCTTTCAAGACTTCAACCATTGATGGGATCAAGTTCTTGAAAGCAACAGCCAAGTTGCTATCAATGTTTAAGTTAGATTCAATCAAGTTGGCAACTGAACCTAAAGCTAAAACGGAGTTTGATCTAACCTCACGACTAGTTTGGTCATGTAAAGTTTTACCAAATAATTCCAAGAAAGATTGAACATGTGGTTCTAATTCTGGTAAGTTTGTTTCCAAGATTGATAACAAGACAAAAGTGGCAGTTTCTTTACCCAAGACATTTGAGTCATCAACAGCAGCATTGACCAATAAAGGCAACAAGTTTTCCCAGGTGTTGTTTGAGAATTCATATTCAGCAATGGCAGCGATGACTCTAGCATCGGAATGACGAATAATCTTGGATTGTTCTTTGAAAGTAGAAGTCAAAATTGATTCTTTAATTTCATTTCTGACACTTTGATCGACGGTTTCCCAATGTTTATTGACCAATTTTCTAGATTCAACGGCAGCCAATTGTCTTATTTGATCATTTCCATTGTTTTGCAAGATGTAAACGATAGCTGGTAAAGAAGCTGGGTTTGGGTAAAAATCATTTGAAAGCTTTGATGTAGCGGCCTTGATGGCAGCTGAATCTGGCAAAGTGACTTGCACCAAAGTCTCTTGTAAGCTGTTAACGAACTGTTCATCCATGGTTTCCGATGATACTAGGACCTTTCAAGACTCTATTTTGTCAGTTCCAACGAGTTGAAATTTTTGGATAGAGACTTCCGGAATGTAATCAATATCTGTTTATGTGTATGTAATTCTTTATAGCATTTTTTATGATCCTGCAGAAATTTTTTTGTGTCGGGTGACCCTCGGAATTGGCAAGGCGATGAGCCAAATTCCGGAATTGTATAGACGTAATACGTCATACTGGTTCAATTTACAAGACTTGTGTTTAAATCATTAAACAATTAAATTCTTATCTAAATTCATATACAGTATTTATGGGAGTCAGAAGTGAAAGCTTTATACAATCATAAGGGGGGAAAAGTCCGGTCGGTGAGATCAATCAGATCTTTGAGCAGTAGATGTCAAATCAACTTCGATTTCATCAATTAACTCATCAATGTGTTCGAATTTCAAATCACATGAGATTGATATCAACCTTCTATAATTGTTCATCTTGCTATTGATACTTTGTTTTGTCAGCTCATCTAAGATCTTTTCCACAACGCCTCTTCTGTTGAATTGCAATTGAGTTAATTCTAAAGCCAGATCAAACTCATTCGAATTGTTGTTGACAAGACTTATTGATGATTCCTCCTTATGTACCAGTTTAGCCAATCCTAAGGCTTGACTTCTTTCAATCACCTTGTTCAAGTGTTTAGTTTTTTGTTCACAGATTTTCTCCAAATTACTAATGTTATCCAACAACTCCTCCAATGATGAACCACTATCTATCTGTGCCAGTACAACATTATTTTTTTCTTCTGTTCTGTTGATATCTGACTCCAAATCTTTTAATACGGTCTTTGTATGTTCACAATCCTCCTCTTTGGTTTTTAATTCATGATCATAGGCATCAGCCAAGGAGCTCAACATTGATGAGAAAATTGGACCAGCTTCCTTCAAGGGTAATGATGGCACTGGTGGTACCTCTACTGGTTGTTCTTCTTTCATAAAGCTTGAATCCTCTTTGATGAAACTTAAGGTTTCATTGCCATCCTTGGAAGCTTCCACGGCCCCAAATTTGGTCAATAGGTCAACCAATTCTAAATTGTTTGAAAATTGGGCTAGCTCTAGAGCAGAGTTACCTTTGATGTCTCTATGATTCACCACTATTCTCAATAAATTTTCATTTCCTTGTGATAACTTATTCAGTATGGTATCCAAATAATATTTAGATGTATCATATTTGGTTTTGATAGATTCACAAATATAATGGATTGGAGTACGCCCACTTTTATCCGGGGTGTAAAGACAATTCTTCATCAAATCCACTAAATATTGAAAATTATTTTTTTGGTAAGAGTTATTGAAATAGATGGCACGAGAAACACAATTTAACCCAGAAACATTTGGACTTAGTGGATCTGATCCGAATTTCAACAGTAGTTCAATCAATGGAACATTTGCCATAGCACTGGCCCAATGTAATGGTGTATGACCTTCTTCATCTATAGCTTCGTTGAATTCGAAATCAGCAGGTGGATGATGTAAAACTTGTGGGATTTCATCCGTTTCGTTACTGAAAAATTGGATCAAATTATCCGTATAATTGGCCTTTGCATTTGTTTTAGCATCACCATCATGTGGTGATGAATGTTCTGAAGATACAGAGGTGTCAGAATCCCTCATTACTTCATCCATTTGTGTGGATAAAGAACCATCATCTTGTGACCAATTTTCTTGTTGGCCATTGGAACCATTAGATCTATGTTGTCGATAATCCTGTTGATAAAATTGTGGTTGTGAGATAACATTGTGTGGTTGTTGATGGGCGTGTTGTTGTGGATAATGGGTTCTTTGATAATTGAAGTTTGGTTGTTGAGGCTGTTGGAAATTATGTTGTTGAGGTGGTGGGAATTGGTTAAATTGTGCCTGTTGTGGTAATTGGTATTGCTGAGGTATATAGTTTGATTGTTGTGATGAGTCAAGACCTTTTTGCGATGCATTTTGTTGCCAGAAAATTTCATCTTGAGAATGCGGTAGACCTTGAGAGTCACTGAATGATCTTTGTTGTTCTTCGAGTCTAGCTCTTTCCAATGCAGCTGCAGCTTCCGCCTTCTTCTTCTTTGTGTTGTATGTTCTTTTCGGTTTTTTCAATGGACTCTCCAAATCACTCCCTGTGCTTGTAACAGCAGCTGGTGCTTTGACTTTGGTTCTTCTAGGCAGTGGGTTGTTCGGATCTGGCACATACGACAAAATTGGGGCCATTTGGTCGGTAATGTTATATTTGTGAGCTAAGGGACGCGCAACGTCCAACGGGATCCATGTACCTTGGAAACGACCATAACCACCTTGAATCTTCTCGTGGACGCCCTTTTGCACTTCTCTTTCCAAGATCCTGGTCCGGTGGGCCTTTGGGAACTTTGCAGCTTTCAAAATCTGAGTGGCATTCACCCAGTTGTCATTACACCTCCTCATAACGGGGATATCATCAATGTAACACTCGTAAACATCAAGCTAGAGTAAAGTTTTGTTAGAAAATCAGATCTCAAACTGCTCATAGTGTTTCCCAAACTCACATTAGAATAGGTGGCAAGGTATAAATTGTCACTCATCTTGGTGGATTTGACGTGATACCACCAGGTATTAATTCAGTCAAGTTCGTATAGTACTGGAAGCCTTGATGCGCTTATAGGAGAAATTGACCCTGGAAATTGACACGTGAAGTAGATAGCAAAGCAAAGTGGTATAGCAAAAGATTAGAGATATTAAGCTAGTGTCTCTTATGAGCTGTGGCAGATCACAGTCTGTGTTTTCCCTTTGTAACTACCTTATAAGTACGCAAAACTCTGAAGGCTCGTTTTTCTTGTAACAAAATTCCTTACGCGTAAATGAAGTGCTTTTTTGAAAAAAAGCGATCGACTATATCGCTCTTTTGGGAAAATTAATTACACACCGCGTGGAACTGGGGTTGTAGCGGACTTTTTGAGTTGAAATAATGACTATTGGATATCCAAGTATCACCAGACATTCTCCCTTGATCAACTGGCCCTTTTCCGCTGCTCAATAGCTTCAATTATGAGGATATTAGTTATAAATTAGAGTAAAGTCACGTGAAGCCTCGGAATTGTTATAAGCACGTGACTGTTACACCAAAATAATCTTCCCTCGGAATTCGTGTTTCTGAGCTCTTTTCATAATCCAAAAGTGTTGATGAATAATAAAGAAAGCATTTATCTGTTTTGTTTTCTGGTGTATACTTTATTGCTAAGACAACTTGAATTAAAACAATATGGTGGTGAGTAATGACCCTTTGAGATTACGAAATATTGTACTAACAGACAAACCAGTTACCTCTATTCGTGCTTACTGCTGCTAAAGGACAACCAACATTGGTGGAGCTAAAATCTGGTGAAACAATAAATGGTGTCTTGACTGAAGTTGATAACTTGATGAATTTAACTTTGACCGATGTCATTGAAACCAGTGCTGTATGTATACAGGGATAAAAACTTACTGGAAACAATATACTAACTATTTAAAAGGATGGTGAAAACTTCTTGAAAGTACCTGAGATTTTCATCAGAGGTAAAGATGTCAAATATTTAAGACTACCAGATGAATTGATAGGAGAAATCAAACAACGTAACCTACAAAGCCAAAACTTCAACAGAAACAGAAACAACAATAATAACAATAACAATAACAGTAGTGATAATAGAAACAACAGAAATTACAATTCTCAAAGAAACAATAACAGAAATTATAATAACAATAACAACGGTGGGAAGAATTATCCAAACCGTCGTAATAACAACAATAATCAAGGGGGTCGTTATAACAATGATCAACGTCAGCAGAAGCCACAACAGCAACAACAATAAGTTCAGAAGTTTTTTGATGAATAATGTAATGATATGGTGAGAGTTTTGTATTGAGTAACGAATTGTATAATAGAAATACGATCAATCTTTAATTTTTCCTCCAATAATTATCTCTACAAAGTTGCTTGTAGTTTAAACTCTATATAATAGATTAACCTAGCAATTAACAATATCTTTATATATTAAGTACTTCAAAAGTCTATAAGGGTTATGTCTAAATGTATTGAGAGGATGCAATTATAATATGAGGAAGATTATCCTATGAATGATTGTTTATTGACTTTATGTTTTCTTCAATTGACTGTTCTTTCAATCGGCTTTAATAGCACCATATATCTTGTGAATGAAATGTGAAGCAGCGAAAAGACCTAATGCACCAGTTGCTAATCCAATTAATACACTAAGAATTGTTGTATATGAGAAAAATAAAATAATTGATGGGAAATCTGTGACTCTTAAATGACTGAAGAAATAATAGATTGAGTACACTTCAATATACCATGCAACACTTGAACCTACCCAGAAAGATCTCCATTGCCATCTCCAATCACCGTATAACAATGATAGATATACTGCAACAACAACACTTTCTGCAACAACAACACTCAATAATAGGATTGTAAATGAAAGGAAACCATACATGTAATAAAATGAAGTTTTCTCTAACCAAATTGATCTGAAAACAAATAATAATTCAACATATATGGTACCAAATGGAATTAACCCAAAGATTAGAATTGAATAAAAATATTTGGTAAATTTTGGTTGTGCACCAACATTTCTAACAGGTGCAGATAAATTTGCATCGTTTTTAACTGGTGGTGATCTATTACCCAAGAACCCACCAATAACTGACAATGGAACTTCAAGAACTAAAAAGAATGAAATCAATAAAACAACAGTACCAAATGGTAATGCCACTGAAGAATCTTTAGCCCAAACGATACAATTTAATATCAAAACTGCAATTAAAACAATAAAAGGTAATAATCCACCGAAAAGAATTGAATATTTAAAAGTTGAAACATAAGCTTCATTTTTAAATGTTTTATAAAACCTTATTCCTGAATATCCTGCAGCTGTTCCACCAATGATGAATAAAAACAATGCTGAACTTAATACACTATTTCTAATGTTTGGACCCAAGATACCAGTAACTGATACAACCAATACACCAATAATTGTAAAGAACACTTGAACACCAGATGCTAAGATAATAGAAAGTAGCAAAGGTTTAGATGGTTCTCTAAACACATCATTTGCAATCAGTTTCCAGCCTGAATTGTTGAAACTATCACTCTTGTCCGTTTCGACAACAATGTTATCAGTGGCTATATCAATGTTGCTGTTATATGATTGAATGTCACGGTTTAGCGTTCTCAGCAATACAACACCAACAACAGCAGATAAGAATGAAACAAGCACTAATGAATTAATTAATGATAACCAATGGATATGATCATCATTGACCTCACCTGTAAAGTATAGATTCCATCTTTCAGACCAAGAGACTTTAGGTTCTTCTCTCCAATAAACTGCGTAAGTGTATGGAATCAAGACGTCTTCTTTGATATCTGGATTTAGCATAAAATGATCATGGTTTTTAGATGCACCTGGACAATGGAAATCATTAACACTTCTTGGATATACTTCGAACCCAACAATAGTTTTAGAGCCATCTTTCTCGGTGTGGAATCTAATCACAAGCATAACGTGATTATTGATGTACGCGTTACCATCTCTAACAAATCCCAATGGGAAACCTGCTGCATAGTATTTCTTGTTGTCAGTGGAGCTGATGAAAGTGGTTGCACCTGGAAGGTCATCTATCTGCCATTCAACAACGTATCCACTTCTGATTAGTTGATCAGCTCTCTTCACAGCGTCTGGTTTAATTATACGGTCACATAGTCTATGACAAGATGCATCCTCGTTGAAGTTCAATATGTAGTTTGACCCCCATATTCTATCACCTCTGATCACCTCGTTCAAGGACAAATGTAACGGTTTGGCCTCCCTAGCTGGCGGGCATACAAATGGAAGCTCGTAATATGCGTAGGGCAATTGCGTCGTGTCAGACTCCACTCTATTCACCAGCAAGTCAACCTTCTGGCCCTGTGTATAAGTCTTGGGCGTCCATCCTGGCACATAGTTAGTATCAAGCTACTTGCTAGCAACATTTCCTGCAAGATTTGTTGTGCCATCTCGTGTGATGCTCATCACAGGTATCCTTCTTCAGGTACCAACGCGAGTACAGGAACACCGATCCACACAAATCAGCTGGAGAGCACAATTAAAACTCACCAAAGGGGTCCCACGCCAGCGCGCTCTGTATCACACAGCAGAAAAGCAGTACCAATTTCCACGTCATGCTGTCCTTTGAGCTTTCTCGGTCTCTTCTCAGCTCTAAGCGAAGGTTGTCAGTACCTTTGTTGTCAAGTGGAAGCGCATTTGGATTTTCTTCGATCTGGGAGAAATTCGCGAATTTCAGGCTGCTGAGCTTATGTAAGCGCTGGTTCTGGCCAGAGCCGTAAATTTGTTTTTGTTTTGATTTGAATACACAAAATGCTGGCGAGTCTGAGAGGATTAGCTTGAGAAGGGAAGAACAAAGAAAGAGAGACCGCGGGGATACTGGGTCTGTTATATATTGTTTGAGCTGGATAGTTACAGGTTGCTTTGTTACTGCGTGTGTTTTCCTTGCCCATTACACGTTATTTAAAGGTGTCGATATAAGGATATTGCATTTGCAATTTGTTAACAAGTGCTGTGGCAATTTGTGCAATCATCACAGATACTGCTAAATCACATTTATTCAAACCGCTACATCTAGGACAGGAGACGTAATATGAGCTACAAGGAGTACACTGTGCAGCAGTTGCGATCCATCGTGGTGTATGGGCTAGATAATGACCTAATACCCTCTGCTGAGTTTGCGGCCGAAAGACTAGTTGCAGAGACAACTGCAGAAGACATGGACTCTGCTCATCTATACGGTTTGGTGCTTTTGAAACAAGAGAGATACAAGTCAGCATACAATGCGACTGCAAACAAGTCACACGCAGGATGTGCTTTTGTCTTTGGTAAGGCTGCGTTGAAGCTCGAGAGAGGAGCTGATGGGATATCGATGTTGCTCTCCACCAGACAACTATGGGAATCAGTTCCTGATTCTCTACACTCACATTATGAGACCGATAGAAAGCTTATACCGGACCCTGCAGTTTTCTACTCGTTATTGGGTCGTTTATACTCACTGGTGGGAGATGAAAAGGAAAGTTCAGTGAATCATTCAAAAGCTTTGAAGAAAAATCCATTCTTGTGGGAATCTGTTGAGGAGCTAAACAAAATGGGTGCTAATTACAGAGTCAAATCGATTTATAAAACATCCAATACTACCAAATTTTCACTGGGAAATGATACATTGGCTAACATCACAACAGCAGGTGATCCATATAGTCGAGATCCATTTGGTGATTCTTCAAATTTGAACCCACCAAAATCAGCATTCAAATCAGAAGTTTATGATTTTGGTAAAGCTATACGAGAAGAAAGCCCCGAATTTCAAACACCTAGGGTTAAACAGACAACACTGCCCAACGCTCCTACAAGAAAAACCAGGTCATCAGTCACTAGAGAATCTTTTAAACAACCACCTGCAATCACTGGTAGCGAAAGCATAAAGAGATCTTCAAGACTGGCTGCATCAAAAGTCACTTCAAGACTTACATCTCACCCTCTGGCAAGTGCCACGAAAAACTCTACAAATGTTCCAAGTATAACGAGGAAAAACTCTGGATCTGAACACAGTCTGAGAAAGAATAAGATTTTCTCTTTATCTTCAAATAACGATCAATCCTCCTCGTTGAAAAGAAACGTTTATATGTCAAATGAAGAATATGGTGAACAATATCTGTTGAATCTTTACTCCTCTTATGCAAAGGGATTTAAAGCCATGAGTCGATATGATTCATTTAAGGCCATAAGATTACTAACAGCATTACCAGAAAATCATTTGAATACTCCATGGACTTTGAGTAAATTAGGAAGATTACATTTCGATATAGTCAATTACCAAGAAGCACAAGTATATTTCCAAAAATTAAGAGAACAGGATCCAACAAGAGTCGAAGATATGGAGTATTATTCCACTTTACTATGGCACTTACATGATGATGTTGCACTTTGTCATTTGGCATATGAATTGCAAAACATTAAGAAGCATACACCTCAAGCATGGGTAACAATTGGTAATCTGTTTTCATTGAATAGAGAACCTGATGAAGCAATCAAATGTTTCCAAAGGGCAACTCAAATTGATCCAAGTTTTGCTTATGCATACACATTACAAGGGCATGAAAATGTTACAAATGATGCCTTTGAACAAGCACTTGAGTGTTTCCGTTCGGCTTTAATCTTGGATTCAAGACATTACAATGCATTATATGGTATAGGTATGGTTTATTTAAAACTTGGTCATTTCGATAGAGCTGAGTTTCATTTCAGAAAAGCCTTGGATGTTCACCCTGTGAATGTAATATTGATGTGTTGTATGGGTATGATGCTGGAAAAACTGGGTGAAAAGGAAAATGCATTGATACAATATGATTTAGCAACCAAAATACAACCACTAAATGCATTACCATTGTTCAAGAAGGGACAATTATTATTTTCAGAACAACGATACACTGAAGCTCTGACTGCTTTTGAAACTCTGTTAACGATAGCTCCTGATGAGGCAAGTGTTCATTATTTACTTGGACAATTGTATAAACTGTCTGGAAGAAAATTAGATGCTATTAAACAATTTACTACGGCTTTGAACTTAGATCCAAAGGGAAGTGCAATTGTTAAAGAAGCCATGGAGGGACTGCAAAGTGATTGAAGACGTACTAGAGACATTTTAATGAAGTAATGGACAGAACTTTTTTTTCTATTGAGAACGTTTGTAGCATATATTTATACTATATATCAACTATGCCTTTTCATCTATAGCGTTACCATATGAGGGCAAAGTTGCTTCATTCTTTGGTATTTCATCTATGTTTTTTTCATAATTTGGCAATTGATCATCATTATCTCCATTATTAATAACACCAGCGGGATACCTGCTCATTAATCTCCTTGTAACATCAGAAGGCATCTGTGTCATTTCTATATATTCTTGTGGTGGTGGTATACCACTAATTAAAATAACAGGGACTCTATTATCAATTTTTTTAGTGCTCCAACTTTTCAAATCTTCTTTTAATTCAAAATGTAATGATAATGTATAATCAATATTTACATTACATGATATGAATGATGGTTTTAAAAAATCTGGAATAACAATATCTTGATATAATTCTAATGGGATCTCTAATTGATAGGGATTTTTAGCTGTTTCAGGAGATAATGATGTTGGTTCTAAATTAGCTAAATCAATAGGTATTGATTGATTTTTTTTAGTAGATAATGGATAAGTTCTTTGTAAATGTTTTGATGCACCTTGTGCCACTAATTCAATATTGGAATGTAATAAGATTTGTAATTCTGTTAACAAGAATTCACCTAATCCTGATGATTTATGATCTATACCTTTATATTTATCAGGTCCATATGGAGATGTTAAAAATAATTTGAAAATTGGTTCTTGACCAATAGTTAAAAATGATGAGTCTAATCTAATTTCTAAAGTAAATGGTACATTAAATTCTTGTGCAAATTTTGGTTCAGGTTTTTTACTACCAAATAATGATTTAATAAAATGTGATGATGATTGACCAAATTGTCTCTTTTTAGGTATTTCATAAGATTCTGGACCTGTTGGTTTCTCTGTAAGTGCAATTCTTTTATGTATTTTATCTTTAAATTGATCATCTTTACTCCATACACTCATCCCACCACGTACACTGATATCATATAATGGATCAAATGGAATAATCATGGGACTTCTTTGTTGATGAGGATTCAATTTTATCCATGAAGCTCTTTTAACAGTAGCTCGAACTCCATAATTAATATGAACAAAATCATCCATAACCATTGATGGTGGTAATGGTGCAGAACAATGTCTTTTACTATGGAAAACACCACCGGAATCAGAACATTCATTCAAGAATGGAATTTGGAAATGAAAATCATAATCATATTCTCCCGGGGTCATTGTAAATTCTTCACTTGAACTAACATCTCGAACGTTTTGAGGTGGGAAAACTATAACTTCTCTATGAAATAAAGTATGAGATTCTCTCTTGGTTTCATTATGTGCTTGTGTTGATATCCCATTGTTTCTAACTCTTCTCACTTGAAATTTTGCAGTAGAATTACCTTCTAAAGATACAACAACTTTTTTAACAGATATCTCTTTATGAACCACAATTCGGACATTCCCCACCACTGGAGCTAATGGTCTATAGCAATTATCCTTCTTATCTAACATCACTTCAATGTCCACTGTACGTCCCATTGTGAATATTTATCTTTCAACATATATTATCTCCAAATATCAACATCACGGGGTCCAATGGCTATTTATATTATTTTAGATCTCTATTTTGACTATATTCATTTACGAGATCCGGTTGATATGCGGTCGGAATTTGTTACATAAGAGGCTGTTATATGCGTGACGGATATTTGGTGATATACGTGATCAAGATAAAGCTGAGTCAATATATTACATCTCAAGGCTTGGTTGGTCATGTATTATCTATTAGCATAACTTCTATTGGAGCCTCAACGCCATGGCATCTTCATATGTTGGAAGGTTAGCCCTTGCTGGGATACTTTCACTAGCCATTGGTGGTGGTATTCCACCCACTAGATTTATCCATGATTCAATTGATATTTCCTTTATATTTTTTGATTTTTTCGTAGCAGAAAATCCAGCTGTAAATTTTAATTTATATTGTCTGTGTAAATTACACGTTTGGAAATTTGGTATGAAAGAATGAGGTATAATTGCATGTGAAAAAACTGATTGTGGGATTTCTAATTCATGTAATGCAGAACCTGTTTGTTCATTCATTGCTTTTGATTTTCTTGCAAATGCTAAATCTAATTTCCCACTAACTGATAATTGACATAGATTTATTAATTTTATATCTTGTCTTGTAAAATCTTGTGCAAAAACATTTGTTAATGTTAATAGTTCAATTTTTAAAGTTCTTAAATATATGGCACCAAGTCCCGATGATTCACCATCTATACCCAAATATTTCCTTGGATGAGCTTTAGAAAGAACATATAGTTTATAACTTGGAGGTTCACCAATCGTTTGGAAAAGTCCATTGAATCTTACCTCAAAATAGAAAGGTACATCATACGCAGTTATCGTTGGTGGTTCATTTTTGGGTGGTAATGGTGGTGGTGGTGCAATAGAATTTGAAGATTGATCAACATCTTCCCAACTACCAAAGAATAATGTTTTCAAAAAACTTGAAGATCTTCTCTGTGGAGACGGTGGTGGTGTGTTATTACTAGGTTGGGTACTTCTTAATGGTGGTTTGTCATATATGGCTATAATCTCTGGGATTTTATCTTTGAAAACGTGTTCTTTCCTTATGAAATTCAATTCTCTACTTGAACTGTTGAGATTATCCAAAGAGTCAAAAGGGATGTATTTAAATGGTGATATTTTTCTAATGTTTGGTTTAAGTATTGAAGCTCTCTTTACAGTGACTTTGAGGAAATATTTAATTTGTGCCAATTCTCCTAGATCTGAAAGTGATGGAGGTAATGCTCTTTGTAAATGTTTAGTATTGTCTTTCCTTTTACTTTTCGCATTGTCCATACAAGATGATTCTAATGGGATCTTGAATTCAAATTCATATTCATATTCACCAGGTGTCAATGTAAACTCCCTTGCAGAACTCACTTCTCTAATGTTTCTAGGTGGGAAAATCGTCCTTGTCTCGTAAAGCAATCGATGTGTTTCTTCCTTGGTGATGATTTTCTCCTTTTTCTTTACAAGCTGTTTGGTCTTGATACATGATTGTGATAAACCTTCTAGTTTAATCTGGATACAACTTAACGAGATCTCTGATCGAACATTGACAAAGACCTTACCTCTGATGGTGTCCAGGTTCGTGAAGATGTTGGACGGTCTCAGTTCCTGTGTTTGGATCCTCACTTCACAGGCTGCCACCATTTTCAATCAAGCATTAGGCTGTTGTTGATGTTGTTGATGTATATCCGTGGGGCAAATGGATCTTTTAATTATCCCTGAACAAAAGGGTGAATTTATGGAAATGGACAAAAAACTCGCCACAACGTCTTTATCTTGATGAATTTGATATTGAACTCTGTGATGATAATACTATCAAGTCAATCGTATTCTCTCTTTTATTGTCCTTGCTAATTTCAATCATCTCGATCTACGTGTGCGCGCAATTATCTAATCCATTTACAATCATTAATTTCCTATACAAGTTCAAGTGCTGCAGTTTTCATGAATTTTGTAGCCAAATACGTTATATCTGTTATTATGAATTTAACAATGTATTCTGAAAGGAACTCCACAACTAGGTTAAACTGTTCCAAATTACCCGAAGTCTCATTTATATGTTTCTTTATAGTGTTTAAAGTGAATTGTAAATTTTCAATGGCCTTGATATATTCATGAATAGTTGCCTGATCTTTTAATGATCTTGTTGACGCTGTGGATGAGACTGAGATTGAACGGGAATGTACATTAATTTTGGATGCCTCAGAGCTTGATGGATTTGACTCTGGGTTTAACGAATGTCTCTTTGGCTTAGACTTGGATTTGGCTCTAAATTTATCTAAAATGAATGAATTTCTCTTTTTATGTTTATCAGTGGGTATGGTTGTTTGAGTTGATTCATTAGAAGTGGTTATTGTTGGAGTTATAACTTGTTTTAAAGAGTCTCTAGAGACTGTTTTGTATGGACGAGATGTAAGGATACTGGAATTTGTAGACGCTGTATCACTATCTATTGAAGAATTCCCATTTTGTTGTTCAGATTGGAAAACATCAAATGCAAGCATTAATTTTTTATAATATGAAAGTGTTGGTTCCAATGTTACCAATTTATTTGGATCTGTATTATCACCACCAAATTTCCTTAATAATGAACTAATCTCATGTATAATATTTATCTTTACTGAACCATTCTGTATAGTTTCAGATTGTTGATAAATTTTCTTGTTTAAAAATACATCACTTGTTAAAAAAGTACCTCTTTCAGATTGATACGATTCAACAATCTTATTCAAGACGTATTGTGGTCTTTCTATCCCATTCTTGGGTATCACCAATTGATTTTTCCTTTTTTCATCCAATTGATCCCATGAACTAAATAAAATCTTATCCTGTTGTAACGGATCTAAAGTTAATGATGATTGTGTTCTTGTTGGATCTATACCATCATGTGAACTTAATTTATCAACTTTTGATAGAATATTATTCACATCTGAGAAATTTTTGGACCTTATAGAGAAACTATCAGTGGATCCATCATCATCTGATTGATAAACTTTAACCATCCCAACTTGGAAATTGTTAAAATTACTTGATGAGAATGAAGGACTTGAAACCATTGAATCTGTGTATTCTGAAGGGACTCTTCGAGATTGTGAGCGTGTGTGGGTTCTCATATCGTAGTTCACCGTCATGGGAATGGATAAATTGGAAAATGATTCAAGGATGTATGGTTATATATTCCTGAGGGCTAAAAAAAGCAGTGCTGATGTACAGTGGTATTTTGCTTTTAGGCGCCTTTGAGTGTGGTCTTGTCTGGAAAGCGAAGAATGTGGGAGCCTAGTGGGATAATGGGGTTTGTATGGTGATTTTGGTGGGTTTTTCTGGGCTTTTGGTGGGCTTTTAATGTTTATTAGCTGGTTGAAGTCTTGAGCTGACCTTGTGCTGATTTGACGGTGCTTGAGCTGAGAATGTGACTTTAACAGAAGCGTACCTGGCTGGAGAGGGCTGGGAGAGCTATGATGTAGTGAGTATGTGGTGGTGGTATATTTTGTTTCCAACTAAACTGTTTCTGTCTCTGTTTCAACGTTCAACGTTCAACGTCTACAATCTACAATCTACATTATGATTTATGGCTCATGGTGTTGAGAATCGACATCTACTGCGGCCAGATTGAAGCCCGGTCACGTGCATGTGATTTGGTATACAAGACCTTGAATAGTTGGAGAATATCAATCAATCTACTAGTTATATATACCATTTATATACCATCTTCACATTCATCAACATTCTGCATTCTGTTGATACTTTATACGTTTAGTCTCTCTGCAAAGACGGCTATTCTATGGCCAGCCTGGAGATTACGGGACACTCAGAAAATCCAATGTATAAACTAAACTACTACAGTAAAACCATCAAGACAACCATCAAGACTCAAAGATGGCCATCCTGTCTCAGTCCAAGCCTCGGTTCCTTTTCACGCTCAACATCCAAGAACTCGCAAACATCCCCAAAGTCTCTGGTTCGTGTCATGTCAAATGGCACATTAAAGACAGTCCAACGCAACAGATTAAAGGACGTACCCCAAAAGTACACATAAAGGATCATAGAGCTCACTGGGGGTATGATTTTGAGACTTTAGTCAAGATAGGCATTGGGAAAAACAAGGTATTACAGAAGAAAACATTGGTATTGGCTGTATATGCTGAAAATCATCATCATTTCCATCATAATCATAATCATCAAAGACAACAATCAAAAGATCATCATTTATTACAAATGGAAAAATTAGAAAATTTAGATGAAGTTCTTTTACATGAAATGAATGATAAAGTCTTATTAGGGAAAGTGGAAATCAACCTTGCAGAATATGTTAATTATCAAAATCCAACTTCAAATAGATATTTACTTCAACAATCAAAAATAAATTGTATTCTTCATGTTAAAATTGGTATGGAATTGATTAAGGGAAATAAAAATGATTTTAATATACCTCCTTTACAAAATACAAATGTATTTAAGGGAATATCAAATGTTTTCAATGAATCTTCAATTAATGAAAGTATAAATAGTTCAGGAATTGGTTCGAATAATAAATTAAATAGTCCATCACAATTAAGTTCATCAAATGATAAATTTCATAAATCTACAGTGGCTATAGTTTCTGATCCAATTGTTTCAAAATTATATGAAAAAACTTTTGAAATTTCTTGGGATCCAAGACCTGGTGAATTATCAGCTATTGAAAGTATTGATGATATTTTCAATGGTGGTGATGGATGGGCTAAAAATGAACAAGGTGAAAATTTAATCGATTTAAATATAAATGCAAATCATACAAGACATAATACTTTCCAAGTTAATGAATATGATATCGATGATCAAAATAATCATCAAATACTACTAAAAGAATCAGATTTGAGACAAGATTTGAAAAGTTGGTCTATTAATCATATACATCCATGAGAAATTTCAAGTCAAATAACAGCTTGTTGACTCTGTGGTTTGAAAATTGATGTATCTCTATGTCTAAATCCTTTCAAATATCGATATCTATTCGATCGAGCACTCGTTGGTCTTGAATCAACGCTTGGTGATTCTCCTTCTTGTTGTTGAACTTTACCAACTAAATGTTGTTTCAATGATGCTCTCTTGGAAAGATTATTCACCGAATGATATCGCTTAACCCTTTTTGACAATTTCTCAGAAACGGAAAGATGTGAACTTGAAATAGAATTTGAATTCGATTGAAATCCAGATAATGAAAGACTATCAAAAGAATTTGTTTCATAATTATTTTGTCCCATCCCATTTGTTGAGCTTTTATTGTCATTATTCCCAGGTTTACCAGTCAGATTGTTATTTGTAAAACCTATATTCAATTTATCATAATTTTGAACAAATTCATCATGATCAGAATCATCACTTGCAAATTCACCATCATCAATTTCAATTCTTTCTCTGTCTTTCCAAAGATTTTTCAAAGGGGATTCCACAATAGGTTCATAACGACAATGACATCTTGTTCGATTACATTGTCCAGAAGTTCCAACAATGCTATAAACACATCTGTATCTTCTATCATCAAAGTATCCTCTGAATCTACCTCGTCTAATAAATGAATTACTAGGCTGAACTGATTTCTGAGTGGAATCTGTATGTGAATTCTGACGCTCTAATTTAGGTAATTTAATGATTCCCTGATCTGAAGAAGATGTGACATTTTGTGGAGGTTCGGTAATCTGGTCAGGAGTTTGTTGATCAGCGGGTACATTTTCTGTGAAATTAGCATGAACAATTTCAATATTGGGTTCTTTCTTATTGGTTTCTTTACCTGTGGAACTCTCTTGTTTTCGATTTGTGGTAGAATTTGATCTTTCAGGAAACATATATGTATATGAATCATCTTCTTCCTCGTGATCTTCGCTCAAATCAACCTCCTCTTGACCCACTTTGGTCCAATCATCAGATCTTTTTGGTATATTCTTCCTTGATTTGTTAAATCTCTTCATGGATTTAGGTCTTGTCATTATAATCACAATCAATCAATACACTAAACCAACTTTTTAGTTCAAAAAAAAAAAACACTATATGCAATTTAGGATAGCAGACGTGAGGATAGTGGATATCACTACCTAGGTTAATAGCAATGGATGTATGTATATCAATCCTTCTTTATTATTGGATCAACAACCATAGTATTTGTGATCATATCGTAGGCGTCAATTTTATATCAAGACATGCATTAAGCGCTACGACACAAAACCCCAAAATATCATGAAAAAAACATTATGTCATTACAATAAACCCATCACCAAATTACACCAAATTTCCCAGTAAATACCACCAATTGCATCTTTATAATTCACACCAGCACTTTTTTCTTCTTCTTTAAAATTGCCAATGAAGCCTTCTTGTAGGGCGTATATTTCCGGCACAAACTGCAAGGACCACCATTTTTATTACTTTGCTTTGTTGAACTAAGAGCTTTGAAAACACAATCTCCACAATATATATGACCACAAGGTAAAATATATGTGTTTTCTGGACTATCAAAACATACTGCACAATGGGCATTTTTAATATTTGAAGTGTTTTGACGTGAAGTATCTAGCAATTGCTCTGCTACTGTTTTCTGTGTATCATGTTCACCATCATCCGGCTCATCTTCTGATATCACATAGTATTCTCTTAACTCATCATCAACATCTATTACATCTTCGGATATTGGTGTCTGTTTATTCTGATTTGGTCTTTCTTGTGGGGGTTGAGGTCTTTCAGCAGTAGCTTCCCGCGTTATTTGAATATCTTGTTCTTCACTAAGGTCACTTAGGTCACTTAGTGGCGTTGTGGATCTTGAATTGTTATGTATATATGGAATATCTTCTTCATCCTCGTCGGGTTGTACAATCTCCTCTTCTTCCCTTTGACGTTTCCGTGAAATGTCACTTGGATCATCACTATCTTTAGAGCGACTTCTCTTGTTTCTGACTGTTGTGGACATGACTGATTGTTTGAAATCACTCTATCTGGACTTGAATGCTTTGGTTTAGTATATCCTTGAAAGTTTTAAAAGTTGAAATGCTGACAAAAGTACACTGTTTAGAAATTATTTAATCTTGATGATGAGTTTGCCTCACTTTACAGAGGTATGTAATAAGAAACGAAAACAAAACATTTAGGGCTATTTGTAATTAATATCATGTGACAGTCACATGATTCATCCTTCTGTGCCCTAAAACATCATAAATATACATCCACACACCATAGTTTTCTTCTGAAGAAATTTCGCGGTTGGAACCGCAGAGTGGTGAGCTTAACTATGGGAGTCGCGGAAATTTGGGAGAGCGCTCGGTTGGGAACACAGTCACATTTTTACATTTTCGAGAAGTTGTGCCTGTTGGTGGGAGGTCTCTAGTGAAAAATTAATATTGGATTTTCTACATACATCACCAATAGGTAATAGAAGACTAGATAACCATATAATAACGTAACAATGTCTGCTAGTGGTGCTTCAGGTAACAAATTCCGTGTTTCAGTATGTGATAGAAGAGAAGACAAGATCAAAATAGCCCGTTCAATGAGTGTTCACAAGCGTTTCAATAATGATTAATTTTACAAAGAGAAGAGGACCATCAAATTTACAATATTAGTGAAGAATGAATAGACACACGTAGTATAGTGTCAAGGGATTCAATGTGAAACAGTGAATAGAAATAGATGGAAATGAATGGAGTGATAATAGGAGAGATACACAAGATTTAAATTTTAAAGATTTACAAAACAATTTTTACAGATATAGAGGCAAAAGAGAAATAACTTTAATAATAAGAGGGACAAAGATATCAACACAGATAAATTAAAGAACCAGTTTACAATGAACACTCAAAGAACAGGCTTTTGACATTTTGAAGAAGAATAATATACTAACAAATTTTGTAATAGTTAGGTTTACCAACCGGTGCCGTCATCAACTGTGCCGATAACTCTGGTGCTAGAAACTTATACATCTTAGCCGTCAAAGGTACTGGTGCTAGATTAAACAGATTACCAGCTGCTGCTGTTGGTGATATGGTTATGGCCACTGTTAAAAAAGGTAAACCAGAATTAAGAAAGAAAGTTATGCCAGCTATTGTCATTCGTCAATCTAAATCATGGAGAAGAAAAGATGGTGTTTTCTTATACTTCGAAGATAACGCAGGTGTTATCGCTAACCCAAAGGGTGAAATGAAAGGTTCAGCTATCACTGGTCCAGTCGGTAAAGAATGTGCTGATTTGTGGCCACGTATTGCCTCAAACTCTGGTGTCGTTGTTTAAGATGGTTCTATCGTTACGTTTTTCTGTTATATAACTAATGTCATTTACTGCTATTACCAAGGGGAGAGTCTAATACAAGAATATGTAAAATATGGGTTTCACTAAAGATTTTGTAGTTTTTAGATTCTCTGTATATGCCTAAAATTTTATAGTGCAAGTTTTTGGTACGTGCCACTACTTTGTTTTGATATTTATTTATGTAAAAGACAATTGAGTAGATCAAAATCACATTAAAAGCCAAACAGATTGTTCTCTGAGAAACATGATACTATGTCCAGCAACAATTTATTGAATCTCTTGAGTGAGTAATGTGCTTTCCTTTCTGCGAAACGCCCTTTCGCTAACTCAATTGACAAGTGAAACTTGATTCAAGCAAGATCAAAGATAGAAATGATGCATTGGTTGGTATAGAATCTTTGGTTAGTTCTAATTCAAGCTTTAATCACAAGGATCTCGTTTCAGTAACTCAGGGCCTATTTGCATTTCTAGAGGCTGAAAAGGCAGTATATTTGAAGAACAAGGCTGCCGCTGTGGAAACTAGATTACAAACCTCGAGTTATATATTGAGGAAAATAGTGGTGCAAAATGTAAAGGTTTTGAAGTTTAAATTGGTCAAGGATATCCTCAATTCAGCAATAGAGGCTCTCTATTCTCATAAAGAGGACATAATTAAGCCATTGGCTCTTAATATGTCCAAAATTATTCATTCTGTCATTGCCACTGATGAACATCGTGAGCATCTGTCAAGTGACCTATGGATGAAAATTATGGAATCAATTCTTCGAGTGCTCACTCAACAATTGAAAGTTAATATGACAGACAAGTACGTTTCAGAGCTTTTGAGTACACTGAAGATTATGGTCGTGAACCCACAAATGATTATTGAAGAGCTAGGGTTTGATTTATCAAATTTCTTGGTGAAATATTTTAGCACACTAGAAAAGGAAAATTCATTAACCGCATTACTACTTGAGATCACAAACCACCTTATTATAGTTCTGAGTACCAGTAAAGTACGATACTGTGTCAAGATGGTCAAAGCTGTGGCCAGTGTTGCAGGATCGATGATCTCCACAAATTACGAATCTTTGAAAGATCAATTATTGGTATTTGGGCTAATATCTGGAGAGTTCATCCGTGAAAATCTACCTAAAATGATTGAAGTGGAATCTTCACAAGAGAGTACATCAGATGATGATAGCACTAGAGATGACTTGATATATTGGTTGGATCAATGGATTCAATTAGTCGTGAGAACTCCATCTGAGGCATTGACCTTGAACGATATTTCATTTAAAATTATTTCATCCGATGAAACAACTTGGTTTGATTTTGGAAGAATACGCCTAATCAAGAATGGGAATCATAAGGCATGGGTCACAGTATTATGCTTGTCAAATTTGATACATTCAATTTATTTTTTACAAAAACCACAAATGTTGAGAATTGAAGGGCCTAATAAGAAGCGGAAACTTGATATCACCTCATACGCAACCACAATAGAACGCTGTAATGATGAGCTTCAACTATATAGTTATTTTTGTCGCTCAGGAGATATTCGTTTGCAATATCTTGGTTTCCAAATGGTCATCTTTCATATTCATAATTATTCAACTTCTTTTCAAGATGTGAAATTTGATGAGATTATTTCCTATCATGATAAGCCAGAACTATCAGGGCTGACTTCATTATATGTTTTATCTCTTATTGAAAAGGGCTGGGACCTTAACAGTGATCAATTATCACAACTTTTGAGAATAAATCTACAAATGTTGAAAGACCGATCACTCATGAACATTGCTTCTCAAACAATAATTCAAATTTTAAGCGTACCTGGATACAAACCCACTGAAGGTTCTCTCAAAATTCAGATTCAGTCTATTTTCGATTTTTCAGAAATTAATGGGCCAGCCGATATCACGGATGATACTTTAAAGTTTTGGGTAGTTTTCTCACAAGTGGGTAAAGATTATTTAATCAATGGCAAATCAGCCGGTGATAGAATATTGGATTGGCTTTGGGTTAAATGGAGCCATTTGTCAGTTTCCAATTGTGAAACACTTTCTCAATTCATAATTTGGCATGTTGGTTTACCTTTTGAATTTGAAGACGAGCAAATCACTCATGATAATCAATTCTTCAAATTTAATTTTCAATGGAACAGAAGGTTAAGTTTACTCCGCTTCATTTTGCTCAATCCTTCCAATGTATCATTGGCAAAGAGCACTCCAGAATTTCACAAATTTAAGATTTCATGCAACATTCATGTTATAAATGCACTATCGGATAAGCTTTTGGATTCAATGGGCCATTATGATACACATGAAAATACCTCAAAGCTTTTCAAGTTAGTAAAAGATGCCATTTCAATTTATCAAGTCATTCAAGAAAAGACATCACTCGAAAACGCTGCTGAAAGGTTGAAGTATGACATAAGACGTTACATTGAGACACTAGACTCAGAAAACGGTGGGCAAATAAAAGAGGCCATTATTGAATTGTGTCAAATGAAGCTTTTTAACGAATCGAGTGAATTTGTGTTTGACTGCTTCAACGTTCAAGATTTAGTTACAGGTGTTGAAAAAGCCAATGATACCTCAAGTCTCAATCGCTCAAGTGTTGGTATACCTGGCGATATGGATACTTTTGATGATTTTGGAGAAATTAGAAAAGCGGATGAAGAAGTCGCTTCACAGAATGCAAAGACCTACATTGATTTGGTCAATTTAAAATCTCTCGAGCAAAATCTCATGAATTTCATATGCCTCGTCAACTCTCGCTTTTCATTTGATAAGAATGTCAATACAACTATTGATCAATCAATAAGATTTTTGGAGGAATTAGAACCAGAATCGTTCTCTAGTGCATTGATTACATTTTTGGAATATCTTGAGCGAATTGAAACAACAAGGATTCAAGCTGTATCGATAAGCAGGCTCTTGAGGCTACTTGGTAATAAACTACTGTCTTCATATGGATTTGAAAGATCACCTACTACCATAATTCTGACTTCAAGAATTTTTATGGTTTTAAGCAAAGCTAGAGTGGTTAAAAGCAATGAGGATTGGGCCACTGACTTCACTGATATGTTTAATTGGATTGTTGTATTGGCAGAGAAAGGTCTGATCACAGACGAGCTTGCATCTTTGTACTTTAACAGGTCAATTTTTGTGAGTCTTTGTCATGACTTACATTCACAAACTCAGGAATCTGGTATTGCGTTATTTCAAAAGTCTTCAAATCTCAACAAAAGTGTGTTGTCTTCAAATTTAAGATCATATTTGGAAATTTCAAACTCAAAAGACCGAGATCAAATATTTTCGGATATATTCAAAGGATTTATCAATCCTCAGACACTTGACGATCTTGCAGCAACGTTTTGCTTCTGTCTTCAAAACCTTATAACCGTGTCTTATCCTTCATATATACATGGGTTGGAACTTTTGATCATAAATCATGGATATCTTCACTTCAGGCCCTATATCGAGTACACATTTGAAAGATTGGATAGAACAAAAGTTGACAAAGAGCTAGTTTTACTGGAGTTATTCAAATTTTGGATCGAGAATAAGGGCGATATTGATACGTTTCCATTCACACTTTTAGGAATTGAGAGTCGTGAAAGCTTTTTCACAAATTATGGGAATTTGATTTACGCCGTTTACGCATCTCTGAAGAAGATATCATCCAATGTACTCTTGAACAATCAGATCTTTGAAGGGATTTTAGATGAGTCTGAGCTACTCGTTGACACTTTATCGCTGTCCATTCCATTGTCATTTTCGAAACATGGTCGCAAGGGAGAAATATATAAAATCTTTAATAGTGTTTATGATTCAAGTCTGATAGAACATCAAACTGTGATTATTGTCCAGAAATTTTTAAGGTTATGTGACTACTCAGATGCTTCAATGTTTGTGAAATATTTACCTGGTATCAAGCAAAATCATAAATTTGCGGGCATTTTGTCAGATGGCTTTGAAGATCGTCAACTACATGCGCTGGTCAACATCAGTATCCCAATGTCTACTGTTGTTCATGAAATTACACAAATCATTTCCAAGTATCCCACAAATTTTTGGTCACCACAGATTGTTGGGTTTTTACTTAAAAATACTATGGTGTCAGTGGTTAAAGCCTCTTCTGTTGAAGAAAAGCTTTTGTGTTTCAGAGAGATGGCAATGATTATATTTTTGGGGATTGAAGGGCTAGACAATAGTGATATTTTATTTTCTATGATTAGATCTCTGTCATCGTATTTGATAGACAAAGGATTCCATGATTTGGTATCGCAATTTATACTTCTGTTTTACGACCTTTTGAATGAGTTGGAATTTGATCAGGAATACCATCATCAGTTAACACTCAACATCGTCATGAAAATTGTATCTTATAAGACAAATGGCAATCAGGTGAACCCTTCTTTAGAGAATAGACTGCTGTCCTTCTACTCAAATGCTAAACTACGTGGTCTTTGGAAGTCACTGTTTATACCATTGGTTCACTTGATGACATCCAATTCATCAGCTTTGGAAGCGGTTTTGCATTTGGATTCCGACAAAGAACATGAAGCAATGGTGTCAGAGAGAAACTACATTTATATCCACGAGATCTTGAAAGCTGCTTCGAGAAAGACGAGAGGCACTGCTCAAAAACTAGTTCTTCAAGCAGTTTCAATGTTTTTTGACAAAATATCCCACCTGAACGTTTTCAAAAGTACGATACAAACTGATACTCAAGTCGCCTCGATGCTTCTGAATTCAACAATTCTTGGGACTGAAAACTTTCAAATATTTGTTGCTAAATATTTGGGAAGACATTATACTATCACGGGTGAAACCCTCAATGAAATGAGCACTGAAATACCAAAGAATTTTGAAGAGAATACTGAGGGACACACATCAACCCTTAACTGCTTATCGGACGAGCTTTTAAGAAGACGCACCAACACTAAGGATATGGATGAGCATATATTAATTGACGGTGTGCTAGGAGTTGGGCTATTTGAGCATAATCGTGGACAATTAGTTGTCTCCAATATCATGACCTTTGATACCCATTTAAGTGATGTTGCTAAAAGTATTTTGCCTTTGGACATGTTTACATTTGGGACAATCCATAAAGGGCAGATCACACCCACTCCGTGGTCTCACTTACTGACAGGTAAAAGCATCGAAAACGTGAGCTTGGACCTTTGGTGCCGTGATTTAGTCTTGTCTGTTTTAGCTTCCCTGGGTAATAAATCACCATTATTTTCTGCATTTTCAGTTTACTTCTCAAGGTTTCCACAGATGACAGAAACTTTCTTCTGTGATGTTATTTTATTTTACCTGAGACATGGAAAGGCCACTGAAGAGAAACTCATCGCAACTTTGATCTCTAGTACTTTGAATACTCGTCCTACTTGTAATGTGGTTAAAGAGAAATTACGTTTAGTGCTGAAGTTAGTTTACTACATGGGGACTGGTAAAGATGACGTCAAACAATTCAAGTCCATCTACTCCAGCTTGGATTTTGAAATCATTTATAAGGTTGCAATTGATGTGAGTATGCCAAAGCTTGCTTTGTTGATGTTCGAAAAGATGTTTACTGGCATGGGTGGTAGGTCTGGAAGTTCTTGGTTGGATGACGTGCAATCACTAAGAGAAATATATCTGCAGCTGAATAACGATGATTTGCTATACGGACTACCAGTACAGTCTTCTCTAGATTACGCAATGGATTCAATCAGTAGGGAAAACTTCAGTAACTGGAAAAATGTCATGTTCGACAGCTCAAACTTAGACTCTTCAATTATCTTAAGAAAATACGAAGAGACTGATCTCTCTAGTTCAAAGCAGAAAACTTTGGGGTCTTTGGTAAAGAATGGTCTCTTGGGAATTTCAGATACTATCAATAATCAATTGGATTCGAGTGAGCGTCTCCAAAGAAGCTATGAGTGGGACTGGAAACTGAACAAATGGGAAGTCCCAGAAATTGAAACACCAGAGTTAGAGGACGAATACATCTACAATTGCTTCAAGCATATTCATGACGGAGCTGATGCTAAGCTTACGGGTTACAACCTTATGAGAAAGATTTTAGAAGAAACTGGGGGCAAGAAGAGAGATTCTATGAAATGTTTGTCCTCTCTTTACAATATCGAGATTGTTCAGACACTCGACCACTCTGATCTACTACTAGAGTCCTCGAGCAATTTTGCTCACACAAGGAGTTGGTTTGAGCATGCTTCCTTCTCCGAATTTGAAAACATTATGCTTGTTAGGAGGATATCTTACGGTGAAGGCCAGGTAAACTGCAATGCTGATGATGCAACTTTGTTACAGGCTTTAGAAATCCAACGGTATTCTTATTTGGCAAGAAGCCATGGTGAACTTCAAAGGGCCACCAATGCAACACTTTTGTTGGATAAGCTGGTGAAGTTGGAAAGTAATCCTAGTGTTGAAGGTTTTCTATCGAGAGTTTCATCGCTTGAGACCGCCTGCACCTTGTGGGAACATGGTGAAACTGCGATTTCCATAGCAATGATAAAAGACAATTTGAAAAGGTCTGTTGAAAAACCGAAGGACCTGCTTATTTCTGATTTGAATGTCTTTGACTCCACATTAAATGCATACCTTGTGAAGTGGACGTCTGAATCGAGACAGGAAAAGTTTGAGACTATAATGCAAACGCACGTTCAAGCTGCGCTAAATTCTATTGATGATGTTAGTTCTGCTAGAGACAAAGCTCAAGTATTCCATATTTTGGGTGATTTTTGCTATATGCAGACAAGGTTGGAGGGTGTACAGCTTGATATTGAACGACAAGAGAAACTTCTGAGAGATAAACATACTGAGCTTCAAGAATTGAAATCCATAATTCAAAATAAGGCAACGCCCGCTGACGAAAAGAAAAATGCTAAAAGGTATTTTCAAAGAATGCATCTACAATATGAAGCTGATAAAGAGTCATTTAAAACACTTTTCAACAATAGAATCACTTGTATTGAAAAGGCACTGGAATTTTACATGAGAACAATATACACCGACGATGCCTTTGATGATGAAGACGTTGATAAGATTTGTGCTTTATGGTTGGAATACTCTGATGATGAAAACGTCAACAAAATCTTTGGTTCTTGGGTTGGCAAAGTCTCGTGCCATAAATTTATCACTTGGATGAATCAACTAGTCTCTCGATTGGCAGATGAAAAATCCACATTTCAGTACAACTTGCTGGCTTTATTGACAAATATCTGTGTCATCCATCCTTTTCACTCTCTTTATTTTATCATGAATTTGAGAGTTCATAAGCTATATCAAATATCTCGGACAGACACAACTATTCAATCGAGAAGTGCTGCGGCTGACAATTTATGGAGACAGTTGATAACCAAAGGTGAAGATTACAATAAGAAAATTCTTGAGCCTGTTCAAACTTTGAGTCAGAACTCATTGACACTAGCCACTGAAAAGGTTCCTAACAGTGGAGTTAAACAAATGAATCTGGAAAACTTGAAGATTGGTAAGTTTTGGATTCAAGATTTGAAGCATCTGAATATACCATTACCAACATCCAATAATATACCAATAAGTACAACTGGGGATTATAAAAGTGTTCCTCGAATTATGAATATTTCTCCAATTATTCAAATATCTTCCTCGGGTATAAGTTTGCCCAAAATTTTGAGACTACAGTTGGGGGATGGAACTAAACACAAAATGTTATTGAAAGGGTCCACTGATGATTTGAGGCAAGATGCAATTATGGAACAAGTTTTTGAAAAAGTCAATACTATTTTGAGAAACGATAAAGAAACAAGGAGAAGAAATTTGAAGATGAGAACTTATAAAGTTGTTCCATTAGGTCCTCAAGCTGGTATGATTGAGTTTGTTGCTAATTCAATCGCTTTAAGTGATATTCTACGACCACTACATTCCAAAGATTCAATTTCATTCAGTGAAGCTAGGGAAATGATGAGAAATTGTCAATCTTCAGGAACAAGAGAAAGATTGAAGGTTTATATGAAGATTTGTAAAGAGACTCAACCAGTTTTCAGGTACTTCTTTTATGATACATTCCCAAATATAGATGATTGGTATGAGTCGAGACAGGTTTATACGAGAGGTATAGCAACGAATTCTATTGTCGGATTCATGTTGGGACTTGGTGATCGTCATTTGAATAATGTTTTGATAGATAGAGAAACAGGTGAACCAGTACATATTGATCTTGGTGTTGCATTTGATCAAGGCAAATTATTACCAGTTCCTGAGCTTGTTCCATTCCGTTTAACTAGAGATATCGTTGATGGTCTTGGTATAACAGGTGTTGAAGGTTGTTTCAAAAGGGAATCAGAACATGTCTTTAGAGTTTTAAGAGTTAATGTTGAGAAAATTGTGGGGATATTAAATGTCTTGAAATATGATCCACTTTATTCTTGGGCCATATCACCAATTAGAAAGAAAAGGTTACAAGAAACTGATAATCATAGTGTGTCATCAAAAGTTAGTGTTGAAGGTGATGGATCAGATGCTGCTAGAGCAGTAAAAGGTGTCGAATCAAAGTTAAATGCTGAAGGTCTCAGTGTGGAAGCCTGTGTTCAAGAACTGATTCAAGAGGCGACAGATTATAAAAATTTAGGAGTTATTTATTTAGGTTGGACTCCATTTTATTAGCTATGCATAAGTTTGGTCTACAAAAGTTAATTATACATATAAGTATATAGGCTCAAGCTTAAAATTGATGATTTATGATTTGCATTGAACCAATGTTTACGAAAAATCTATTGTGGTGGAACACATATGAAATGCATATTGCATAATCATACTTAAGTGAAATTTGCATACTACTATTAGATATTATTTCGAGGTGCCCTTTTCAATCAAATCGTAAAATGATATCATAGATCAGTTTGTTAATTAGCACATCCTCATAAATTTCAGTTCATCTATACTTGATCTGCAATTTGTAGGGAATGTATTCGAAATGATAAATCCAAATTCAAAGTTTTAATTTGTACTACTATAGATATACATATGATCCGGACACATTTCGCTCTTATCTTGTATATTACATAATCAACCATGATTTATTGAAATATCGTCGTTTAATCTGCATTCAGTTAATAATGATGAATTTAAATACTTTTATATTTTCATTCTCTTATGAATTTTATGCTTGTGTGTAAATTGGACTCTAATTCGAGGTTTGAAATTTTGATAAATTTTTAATTATTCAATTTTGAAGTAAAAATAAAAAAGTTGAAGTCATTAAATTAAAATATTACTGAATTATTGAAAAGTTCAAATTCAAGTAATTAGCTCCCAGCTAACAATATCATCATATTACAGACTATTTAATTGATAATACTAGCATAATGTCCGTAGATATTCTCTCCAAAATAACCCATTTACCCCAATTCTTATTTATCCGGGGATCTAAAATAGTGGATGACGTAATCACAAACAAAAAAAGAAAAGACCGGGGCTGTCACTTGAAAATGGCAGTTCTGATGAGATTTCGTATAGCAATACATTTTGCAGTAGAAGTAGGCTGCGTTCTTGAAATAGGACGTTGCCAATTTCACTTGCATAGGCAGGTCATCTGAATGTGTTGCACGATTGTATCATGCAATTAATCTCTCGTACATCTACTTGAAAGATTGTATCTTCTGGCCAGTAATGCGCATGGTTTAGGAGGCTTATAAAATCACAATACAAAGTGGTAAGATTTGACTGCATAACGTTGAAATGACCTTCAAGTATATAAAGTGATTGAACTCACTTCAATTAGAGCTTTATCTTCTTTTCGACCACAAATCATCACAAATAACTATAATTCAATCATGAGTAAATTTTGCCTATTCAACAGTGTTCAATCAATCTTAGTATTAGTCTTTTTGATCTGTACATTCAATTCAATGATTACAACAAGTGTTGGTAAAGCAAGAGACATAATATTTAACAAGCAAGCACAAATATCTCCTGGTAATGATGACCCAAGATTTGTTGAAGGTTCAAATGCTAAACAAACTTCCGCTATTGTGATGGAAAGAGCTAATCGTAATTTATTGCACATTTCAAGCTAAATTTGAAACAAATTGATAAGCTGTTGAATTGATATGAATTGCATGACACACCATATATGGTCCTAAATTGGAATTTTTCTAATTATGATTTTTAACGATTGTTATGTCTTTGAAGGTTTGCTGTTTCCTTCGGGACTTTAATTATTTATGATACACCATGATATATTATATGAATGTTTTTAATGGACAAATGTAGATACTACAAGCTGTAATTGTTTCTAATGAATTGTTTATTTAAGTCGAACAAAACCATGCGACGTGAGGTATAATAGATAAAAAAAGCTATAAAACGAAAAAAATGTCAAGAAGAAAACTTTGTCATAAGTTGAGAGTCATAATACAAGTGATTGAAATGAATGAAAATACCTCTGTGAACTTCAAACTTATTCAATTAGTTCAACATAATTACTTGGACATATACCAATTTCACCATTTGATCTCTTTGCCTGCCACCATCTACTATGGATATCGTTAACTTTTAATAATTCACCTTTTTCAAAAGAGATTTCATTTTCATCTTCAGGACTTGATTCATAAGAATATAAAGCTCTTGCAGTGTATGGGAAATCATCAATAATTAATTGAGTATCTGGATCACCAGTGAAATTCATTGAAGAATGTTCAGGAATTGGTGTTTCAAATTTTGGTGTTGTATTTGTATTTCTTTCACTTAAATTTTCCAATCCATTTAATCTTGTTGAAGATACATATCTTTGATTTGACACAGTGGAACCTCTATAATCTTCATCCATACCATTATTATTTGAAGGTGAATAGTTATAACTACCTGGAATATGTGTATGATGACCAAATGGATTATTTGAAGATCTTGGACCTCTTAGTGAAAATGAATCAACCCATTGATTTATTGGTGAGGAGTTATCACCACCATAATAGAAAATCCAAATTAAATTAACCATTGATAATAATATAACACCAGCAGATGCAGCTGCCTTTTGAGGTCCTGAAGAATAAACTAACCCTGTGGCAGAATTCGTGGTATAAACAAAGGCAACACCAAAAGCAGATGTTAAAAACACTTTATATTGATCAATAAGATCGAATGTATAAAAGAAAAACAACATGATCAACAGTATAAGTTCATAAACTAACCCCCACCATGTGAATCTTGGGAAACTCCCTGCGACATTAGCGGCAATAGCAGCTGCAAATGCTATGATCCATGATATTAGAGCAATAGATATTGTTGATATAGCAAATGGATCTGTTGATAAATTTGTAAATTGGAATCTTGATTTTCCATTATCTGATTTTTCCAGTCCCATCATTGAGAATAGTTAACGTGTTTTGTGTTTTGATAAAGAATGTAATGATATGATCAAAAGTGTGCTGTAATAACTATTGAAATGTTCAGTTTTGAGTTTAGGCCTGTTGATTTCGTTGTTCAAACTTTGTATATATCACAAAGGAACAATATTTTGTTAAAGGTTCGAGATCAAAAAGGGTATACCTCAATTTTGGTGTATGAAATCTAGAAAAAAGGTCTAGAATTGAAAACAAGAACGCGATCTTTGGAAATGTGAGAATCTGATTGATCAACAATATATTGGCCCAGGAGAAATGGCAGCGTGGATCTGGTTGTCTATGGTTGTGTAGTGAAAGTGTTTGATGTTTACTTTTGTAAGGCAAAATAAATAATATAATGAAAGAATGGATTCTTGTTTGTAAATAAAGCCAATGTTTTTTTTTCCAATCGTTTGAGATTTGAACGTGCCGCAAAATTGCGCAAAATTTAAAGGAGATTACTAAAAGAGGAAATAAAAATGCAATTTGCGCAAAATGCGAAAATGCAAATTACCGAAAAAGGCAAAAATGGAAAGTGTATAGCTATTTATCAACCTACATTTGGTGTAAAATATCTTTAATAAATATTAATGCTCGAGAGAGTTTCAATGAGAAGCACCTAGAAAGATAGTAGCAGATAGACAAATCACCATGACCAATAACCCCCAAACAGATAACGCGAAACTCAGGAATTTAACAATCTTTGTTCGTTGTGGAATGTGTTCAAATGTACCTGTAGTTGCATCAATGTATTCTGATCCAATCAATTTATACCCGAAAATACCTGGTAAGATGAATGAAATGGAAGTAGACCCTGTAGATCCAACAAATGCCAAGACATGGGCTAATGAACTAACACTTATAGCTATCAAATAACTTAAAATTAAGATTATCGAGGTGATTATGATAAATTTAACACCTTTTAAAGGTGAAACAGCAACAAGAGAACCTTCTTCTGTTAATCCATCTTGATAATCGTAATTAATCAATTGATCACTTTCATCACTTTGTGGTTGAGTGTTTAATGAAGCATTTGAAGTAGCTGCACGAACTTTTTTTTCAACTTGTTTAAAATAATGTAAGATATGATTTATAGATGCTCTTGCTGGATGACATTGTAATGGATATGACAACATCACTAAAATAACTATAGCAATTCTACCAATAGTGGAAGAAATAGCGTGTGAATATCCCACAATAACATTTGGTTGAACATTATCACCAAATGATAAATAACCAGTGACACCAACTAGGATATATAATGACATTGCAACACCAATTGCTGAGCCAATGACTTTATTTATATTCTTGTTTGATTTATCTTCTAATTCATTAACCAATGAAAACATATTTTGATGACATGTGTATGCAAATACAAAAATTGGGAAACTTGCAAAAATTGATGAAATTGAATAAGGTTCCAAGATCCTTACTGGACCTTTATCCACTATATCATTTTTAGCGAAATGAACGAAAACTAAAACAACAAGATAAACAACAGATGATAATGCCACCATGGATGCATATTTTAAAGAGTCTAATTTTTTCAAAAATGATAAAGGTACAACCACTGTAATCATAAATATAGTAATCCAAAAATTTCTTTCTAATAATATAGCATGTTGATCTATGAATTCTTGTTGTACTAAAGATTGAATAATTTTAGGAACTAAATCACCAATAACAACAAGATATGAAATACCCACACCAAAACATTTAATGGCAATAGCCAAATCGAAAACCACACTTAATTGAGGATATGTTAATTGAGACAATGCGAAAAATGAAGCTTCACCACTCTTGACATATTTTGAACATTGTCCTTGAAGATATAACCCAAATGATGAAGTTAATGCAGATGTTATGATTACTAAAAGTCCTAATATTATACCATCAGCTCTTATCGCATATGGCATTGCCAACATACCAGCGCCTTTATAATGTTAGTTGAAGAGTTCGGAGTTTTTCAAAAAAAAAACACTCACCAATAATGGTATTCAATAGGTTTATAGCTGCTGATTGAGCTGAAGCACTTGCGGTAACCATCTTGACTTTATTATTGCCCTTTGAGTTTCTTATCTATGATCTTATAATCGTGAAGAGTCCCGTCTTTAATCATAAGCTAGGGAGTAGTTTTGAAGTGAGTGACTCAAAAATAAAAGCACAATAGTCAACAAATAACAATCCAAAGTCTTTACAAGTCTCGAGCTTTTCCAAAGTTTACAAATTGACCAGTTTTAGCTTAGCGTATACAGCCAAAAAGCCACACGAGATAAATAAATTCGCGGAGAGAACTTGCTACTGACACAGTAAATCTGTCATATATAAAGTGTTGATCTTTATTGTTAGAATCCAAAGTGGCCAAACCTGGATTTCCTATCACTCGATTGTGCCTGTTGGGAGTCATCATAGCCCGGAGGGAGGTCCTGGGAATAATGTGGACTCAGGGCTCTTGTATGGTCTCTTTCTGGGCTTTGGAGCAGTTCTTTCAACATATCTGTGGGCATATGATCGATGAATTTACTCTTCACGATTGTTATAAGACTTGGTAACCCTGTTGGACCTGCATGTTTCCTCTCAGTAGATACTATGGTGGTGACACTGACTTCACCTTCGACTAGTTCAACCTCACTATTGTTCAATAGATATTTGGTGATTTCACCAGTTGATATATCTGCATTGTTCCCATAAAGGAAATTCGGCCATCTATCACCATCTAGTTCTTGATAATTTGTAATCAAGTTCCCCGGACAGTTTCTCATTGTATTATCCATCTCTTGGCCGTTCTCATATAGGTATTTAATCACATCTCTCTTCATGTTGAGATCACCGTTACACAGGAAATATACTTGTCCATAGTATTCACCAAGACTTTTCGTCCCCAAGATGTTAACCGATGGTCTAATGTGTAGCAAATGATACTTATAAGTACCTCTTTCCTGAACTTGACAATACTTCATCTTTTTCTCAAACTTGACCCTTGGATCAAACATCATCTGTCCAAAATCCTGGAAAGTGTCGAAAGCGACCCCATGGATGATCTTCTTTGATACCAATAGCGATGAGTGAACATCGAATTGTCCGTTTTCAATCTGCTGAGAAAAGATGGGCATATTGTGTGGATGATATAGCAGTCTAGTAGAACAAATTGAAGGAAAAGACTAGCGCTTTATATGCTTTCGTACAAAGATCAGCAAAATTGTTTTATCCGTTGAGATAAATATCAAAACTCAAAATTAAACCCGAGGCTTAGAACATCATGATCATCTAAATTTCGACTATACACCAAAACGCCTACGCGTGATAACTAGAGATTAACAAATAAAAGTGGCTTATATACAATCAATGACAATCACAGGAATTCCTGAGCATCGAAAAACTCGTCATCGCTGGAATCGTCAATTTGCTCACCGTCCAAACGAATATTTGAGCTGTTTTCCTCATCTTGATCGACCTGATAATCATCTAGATAATAACTTAAATCCTTCAATGTGAGCCTTTCACTTATCGGACCAGGTGTTTGTAAAAAATGTGTGAGAGCATGCTGAGAAATCTTACACAATATAGGTGCACCAACAATGGAAATAACACTAGGAATATTTGTACCTGGGGTGTTATGTATGGGATTTGTTGATGTAATTGTTGTTAAAGAGATTAAATATTCACAAACCTCTAAACGATCCAACCAAAGATGATAACAAAGATCCTTTGTGGTCATCCATGTATCATTCTTGTAACAAAGTAGTGGTACTCTATCGAGGATTCCACCATTGGGTGCCTCTGTTGTATCAAATTTTGTTGTACTGGCATTGTTATTCGGTTTCATATACTTATCAAGATGATGATGATGTCTTGCTAAATGTTTGAATACATCTTCACGTAAATCCAATTCATCTCTTCTAGCAAAATAAGCATATCCATACTCTACTCCGTTACTCTTTGCCGGGTTCCTCCTCTTCACACGTAGTGTTAAATGTTTATAATAACCTCGTTCTTTAATTTTGATAAACTGTTCCTTATATGCATATGGTGTCATTGGATCAAATACAAGTGTATGGAAATCATCTTGTGCATTTGAAAAAACAGAATGAACAACTCTGTCCAATGGCAAAGGTAACGAAGCTAGCTCTGTATCTCCATCTTTTAATTTTTGTCTTTCAGTCTTCTCACTTGGCTTTTTTGGTTCTGGTATAGTCATTTTGGAGTAATTGAATATGATGATTTTATATTCAGAATAACACAGATGATGCTCTATCCACTTTTTAAATATCCATCATCATGAGACCATTTATCAATCATCAACTCTACAGTTCAAAACATCTCAAATTAAGCCTCAAAAGCACTCATAATTATTATTTACACGAACTGTACACGATATTCTGCACCAATACAAGCCTCTTCAACTCAACTTGGGCTATTAATAACCTCTTCTTCTAGCATCTCTAACAACATCCATCAATCTTCTGAAACCTTTCATAAATTCATTCTTATTCTTCTTTATAGTCTTTAATTCTCTAGCTTTACCAGGTCTAATATGAAATTTTTGATTCATTTGTTCAGATCTAACACCATTTGCTGATACGATTGAATGTAAAGTTCTAAAAGCACCATTAACATCATTATTAATAACATTAACAATTTTACCAGCAGTTGGACCTGTTATTCTTAATTGTTTAGCAACATCTTGTGGTTTAGGTTTTAAATCACTTTGCATCAAAAATTTAAAATCATCTTTAGAAGTTGGTGTAGATTTTGTAGGTCTATAACTTGATGGATTTAATGATGGTATAGTGGTTTCTCTAGTGGTTTGTTTCTTATTGTTTCTCAATGTATTCAGAAGCATTTGATTTTCATTGAAGTTGGAATTAGTGCTGTTGAAACGCACGCTAGAACCAATTCTAGAGCTCTGATTTATCGAGCGACCGCACAATCTAAGCATTATGTATAGTAATTCCCTGCTTAATTGTTGAATCAGTTGATATTGAATTCTATATTCATGTTCAGTTTAATCGACTTTTTTTTTCTGATGATTCGCGAAAGATTTGGTCACGTGAGAAATTTCAAATTTTTGTATGGAGGAGTTTGTTATGATAAAGTTTAACTTGAGAATTCAAAAGTCATTAAAATGAACTGTGATATAAATAAGTTCAAATAGTACTTTAATCTACAATTCTTGAGAGCACCACAACGACTAATAATCAAATGATGTAAATTTACCCGTAGCCAATTTACAATGCCGCTAGTCGCGAATTTTGAGCGTTTATAGAAAAGTTCAACTTTGCAGGTATTAATATTATCAAATTATTGTAACTGTTGAAGATCAAAATCTTTGCTACTGTTTCTATTGCAAAATGTCCAAGGTGGAGACACAAACTACAGATGGTCAACAGGCCAATGAAGCTAGCAAATTGGCTGAAAATGTGGAAAAGTTGAATGGTGAGTCCTAGCGGAAATAGTCTCGCTTGTAAAGCAAACTATAATATTTATGAACCATTTTGCTAACTTTTTATGACAGTTGAAGAACATGAAGAGGAAGGAGATGATGCAGCTGAGGAAGGAGGTGAGAACAATGCAGGTAATGGTGAAAAAAAGAAGAAAAAGAAGAAGAAGAGTAATAAAAAGAAGAAGAAGACCATTGTTCCAATCACTCAAATATATCCAAATGAAGTTTATCCAGAAGGTGAATGGCAAGAATACACAGATACAAACACATTCAGAACTACTAGTGAAGAAAAACGTTATTTAGATAGACAAGATGATACTAAATGGAACAGTTTTAGAAAAGCTGCAGAGATTCATCGTCGTGTTAGAAAAAGAATTTCTGATGTTGTTGTACCGGGATTAACCACAACTGAAGTTGCAGAAACAATCGAAAATGCAGTTAGAACTTTTATGGATGAACCTCATACTAAAAAAGCCGGTATTGGTTTCCCAACTGGTGTTTCATTAAACGATTGTGCAGCTCATTATACACCAAATGCAGGTGATAAGACTGTGTTAAAATATGAAGATGTTATGAAGATTGATTATGGTATTCATGTTGATGGTTACATTGTGGATTGTGCTTTTACGAAAACTTTTGATCCAAAATATGATGAATTGTTGAAAGCCGTTAAAGCTGCAACAAACACTGGTATTAAAGAAGCTGGTATTGATGTTAGATTAACTGATATTGGTGAAGCTATTCAAGAAGTTATGGAAAGTTATGAAGTTGAACTTGATGGTAAGACATATCCTGTTAAGGCTATTCGTAATCTTAATGGTCATAATATTGGACAATTTCAAATCCATGGTGGGAAATCAGTTCCAATTGTTAAAAATGGAGATGAAACCAAGATGGAAGAAGGTGAAACTTTTGCCATTGAAACATTTGGTTCTACAGGTCGTGGTTATGTTGTGGCACAAGGTGAATGTTCTCATTATGCAAAGAATGTTGATGCTCCTCATGTCCCATTAAGATTAAACAAGGCAAAGACTTTATTAGCTACTATTGATGAGAATTTCGGTACTTTACCATTCTGTCGTCGTTATTTGGATAGATTGGGTGAAGAGAAGTATTTATTGGCATTAAATAACTTGGTTAAATCAGGTATTGTACAGGATTATCCTCCATTGATGGACACACCGGGTTCCTACACCGCACAATATGAACACACCATATTGTTGCATCCAACCAGAAAGGAAGTCGTTAGTAGAGGTGAAGACTATTAATTCATGTTGTCATAATTTTTGGTGAGATTTGTAGATCTATATACAATCCCGGAACTACCCACGTGACCAGCTCTCATAGTTAAGCAGCAAATCTTCCCGGAATTTACCCTTTTCGTAATTCTGAAATTTGAAACTTGAAGTTGAAGCCTACGAAAAAAGGCAAAAACTCTGATAAACATTACAAAACAACGGCAATTGGAAAGCTTTGTCACTGATATTTCAATCAAATCAATTCATTTTTGAATCTTAAAGGAAGTCTGTCTGAGAATCCAATTCCAACCTATTCTTCATTTTACAAATTCTTGTGGATCTCTTTTAGTGTACACCAGATCAAAAAAAAAAATACACACATAATCAACGAACACGAAACGCTTATATTTCAACAAGGATAAACCACAAAATGAGCATTGAAATCGGACCAAGTTTATTGGAATTCAACAGTGAGTAACAATTCTGGTGGTCTGTGATATGCTGTGCTTTCATTCCATTGAAACTGAAAAGATGTTGATGTTTTGGGAAACGAGGGGCTTATATCTCAGATACACTATTGTTTACACAATTTCAGAACAACTAACAGTGTTTACTTCTAGCTCCATTCACACAACCAGCCACACGTTATATCACTATAACAAACAACTCTGAAGATACTGCTGCTTTCAAAGTTAAAACAACCGCTCCAAAATTGTAAGTTTACCATTTATGTGTGTTGATATAAACTGTGAACACTAACAAGATTTATTTAGATACTGTGTTAGACCAAATGCTTCCATTATAGAGCCAGGTAAATCCATAGATGTCTCCATCATATTGTTAGGATTGAAAGAAGAGCCAGTTCCAGATTTCAAATGTAATGATAAATTCTTAATTGTTGCCTTACCAGCTCCTTATGATCTTGGTGATCAAGCAGTTGCAGATATATGGCCAAAATTAGAAGCTGAATTTAAACCACAAAGTGTCTCAAAGAAAATCAAAGTTAAATATGTATTTGATAAAGCTCAAGATTCTAATGAACCTACTACAAATTCAGCTGGCGCTTCAGCTGATGCTGCTGGTGTCGGTGCTGCTGGTGTTACAGGTGGTGGTATTGCAGGTGTTGCTAGTAATTCTGGTTCTGCTAATGCAAGTGCTCAACCTGAAATCAATGAAAAATCAGCATCAATTGATCATGAAGACGTTGAAGGTCAATCAAAGATTGATGCATTAAATGAAAAATTAGATTCAAACGTTGCTCAAAGTAACATTTCATCTCAAAAAGATGGTAAAGTTGCTACCAAAAATCAATCTATTGGTAATGCTCCATTAACCACTGTTATATTGATTGCTTTGATTGCATTTATTGTTGGATGGTTATTTTTTTAAATTGTTAAAATATTAAAGAAATAATAAAGAAGAAGAAGTCCAAAAAGCGAAGAAATGACATGAGGGAAACATTCTTAAATTATCACATATCTTAAAAAAGGTTCTATACGTACCTGGAACTTATTTTCATTTCAAAATATATCTTATCAATTCTTACAAAATTATCAATTTCTTACCTTTTTTATTATTGTGTCCCTCAATTGTATCATTGGAACTATGTTTTTAAGCTACTTTCGAACTCTTTTATATTAGTTTTGTTTTATGTACTTTATATATAATATTTTATATATGTTGTGTCCTTTCATTGATTCATTCGTAAGAATAACTTCTCTACAATTGAAATAACCCAAAATCATAAGCATTAAAAACTATTACAAGTTACGTTTTTATTTTTCCCTAAAAATTTATTATAATTTAACAATACAATTCAAATTTTAGAACTTAGTTTAAGCTTCTAAAGCAAGACGACCTTTTGGATTGGTAACTTTCAAACCTAAAGCTTTAGCTCTAGCTAAAATTTCAACTCTGTTTTTTGATGAAACGGCATGAGAGATTTCAGCAGCGTAAGTTTTAGTGTGTAATAATAATAAATCTAAATCTCTAGTGTTGTTAACTAAGAAAGCTTTGTGACCTGATGGCATTAAATGTCTAGTTTTTTTGTTTGAACCGTAACCAATGTTTGGTTGTGGGATGGTACCTCTGAAACGACGTCTAACACATGAATCAATACCCTTTTGCTTTCTCCAGTTTTCAGCAACACGGTTGTAACGATCAGAATGATGACGTTTGAATTTCTTTTGATGTTTCTTAACAATCTTTGGGTGTGGTAATGAAGCAGCCATCTAAATTATATTGTTAGTAAATTGTTTCAATAGTTGTGTATCGAAAAGGCGATGAATCTTGTGGTTGAAGAAATGGATGTCCATGGGTATGTCAAGATTAATTCAGAATGTTGGTGTTTGCTTTTACACTGAATGAGCCCTTTGTCGTCATTTGAGTAATAATTCTGAGCTTGATCTTTTGTCAAAACTCTTAGTCCTTTCCAGAAGCTTATTTCATTGATTCTCTATTATGGTTCTTTCGTCTAATGGGTCACTTTTATGGTATCTTCTGCATGATATTGACTCTTTGTACTCTACGCTGTTGTAACTTGATACCCTTCCAGTTCAGTGCTCCTCAGGACCTCATTAATCTAATTGAATCACTCTTGCATTCTCTCTTCTGATACGATCTATCTCTTCACAAGTCACCCCTATCTTGTATAACGTACCTTGTCTATTTCACTATGTTGATACTAGCTCTTTCAAGTATTAGAATAGACGATGTAAAAATTTCATACCTTTTTTTTCACACCAACACTTTCCAGTTTTTGCAACGGGGACACACCATACAAATTTTGCCAGTACTTAACTTTGGCGTTCGCGAACTTTTTCGTGGTGTTCGATTTCAAATTTGTGTTTGTGCGGAATTGGGGAAATTGGGCGAGGAAAGTGTGTGGCGTGGACCGAGTTTTGGATAAATCACACCTGGACACCACAAAAGTAGGGTTTAGATGGCAAGTCACATGACTTAAACATTCAGATCACATGACTATGCCTCCCAGCCCTAGTTATTTCTTTTAGATTATGGCTGGATGATTAATTTACCGTGAGAGCTTTCTTGACATGAATCAAGACATCAACAAGCCAATTTCAGTCCCCAAACTTCTACACTCACCATTTCTATACAACTAAAGGTACAAGGGACAACGCAAAACAATGTCAGAAGGCCACATTAGCAACCCATACTATTACTACATCGATCCAAATGTTCATTATACAAAATCAAGACCACATCCAAATGAGAACCTAATAGATTTATACAATTTATCATCAATTGCCAAATCAGTGGCCAGAACTAACGAAGACGGTACAAAAGGTCAAAAACTAAGAAAGTCATATAAGGCCCATATAACCGATTTACCAGGGAAACATAATTTTATACCCAAAGATCGTACTATATCTCCAATTGCATTTGCCCCAGAAAGAGAAGGTGCACCTATAAATATTAATAAATTTGAAAATGATGTCTTGAAGAATTACTTGAACTTCCAAAAGAGTCCAGATGATGGTATACCAGGATTTGATTCTGTTAATTTAGCAATGGGAGATTTTGGTCAAGGTAATAAAAGAAAACAAAAGAGAAGTAATGATGAAGATTTAAAAAGAAGAAGAGTTGATTTCTAATTTAATAATTTAAAGGGTATTTTTTGGGTAATGGTTTTATATGGAAATTTAAAAAAAGTAATAATAAAGGAAATTTTCACAGGGTGTTTGGTTTTAGTGCTTAGAATGAATAATTAAATCGATATATATTCATTGTTATATTAATATAAGATATCGCGTAGCATCACTACAAATTGATATATATATCTATTAAATCATTATATTACATATTATTATTTTAAAGTGTTCATTCTTTCATTAAAACATTTCATTTGGATTTGAATGAGCTAACCCTAGAAGAAGAGTCGCCAATATACTTCAACCCATCTAACCTTTTCCTTTTATGTTGAGCCAATTTATTACCCAAAATAGAACCAGAATGACTCAACAATGCCTTAATCACTAATTTCTTAATCTGCATAGTTAAGTCTAATAATGTCCATGTTTGATTTGTGAATACCATTTCTGGTAATGTGAATTCAAAATCTGACACATTAATCAATCTTTTAGCACCTTGTCCACGGAATGTTATACAGATAACACAACTTTTGAACCTAAATGAAACAATACTAAAATAATTCGAAGCTCTTCTAATCATTTCATTAAGTTCTTCATCATCTTCACCAGCAAGTTGTTCACCGACATCATGTTCTTCCCCGTAATTGTCTTCATATTCACGCTTAGAATCTGCAGCGATGGATGATTGCACCATAGAGGAGGATTTCCCATTGACACTTTCTTCATCTTTAGATCTAAAACTGAAAAATGATCTTCTTGGTGATACAAGTTGTCCATTACCATCAGATCTAAATGATGGTGCTCTTCCGTTAACAGAGAACAATGGCGAGCTAGCACCACTTTGATTTGGATCGTTGGATTTACCATTACCATTGACATATTCATTACCATTTTCACTACTGTAATCATATCCATTACCATTACCGTGTACTTTGCCGTTACCATTGAATTTAACATGATCTTTACCATTAAATTTGCCATTCGCATCTATTGGTTCATCTATCATTGCAGATGAATCACCAGCAGTGTCATTATTCGTAGCACCATGTGAGCCATCCAAATCACCATCTGCATTGCTATCAGCATTCAAATTACTTGAAATTAAAGGGCTAGCTTCTGGAAAGGCGTACTTCATCACTTTATCACCAACAACTTGATCAATGTTTAGCTCCAAAGGTTCCAAATCCACTTCAAATTTACGTATAACTCTTATTCCACCAACTGGATTATCCATTCTCCACGACACATGAATCATTGGCTTTGGATGTTTATAGTTATTACCTTGGGAATTGAGCTTCTTATGATTCACATATGGTGCAAATAGAACTGGTAATTCTGCATCAGGCTCCAAGTTCAACACATTAACCCTTTCCACAATAACAACGTTACGATCAGATCTATCTGCTGACTCAATCCTCTTGAAATGTGAGCTAACCAATAAGGCATCCAAAAATGGTTCCCTATTATCATCAAGCATATGTAATTTGACTTCATCTGCTCTAATATTCCACTCCAAATGATCATCAGAACTTTTAGATTGTGCACCGCCCAAAAGAGCGACTTTCATCAAAAGATAAAGTTCAACAATGGCCTCGTTTTTGTGATTTGAAACAATAAGTAAATCATTTCTTTCAGCATCATCCAGTATACTTCTTCTTCCATTGAGATTATTCTCAATTTTGGTCATCTGTCTTATGGACTCTTGTAGTTTGACAATGCGTTCTTTCAAATTTGCAATATCATTGATATCAAGTCTCAATAACATCTTAGACTCACGCTCTTTTAACTTCTGGTTTCTTGGCTCATTATAAATTAACAAATTCATAATCATTGTGTATAACGAATAATATTGTCTAGCATCACATCTGAAAACAGCTTCTGACAAGTCACAGCTTAGACTATTGATGCTGCTCTCTCCAAAATTCATGAAGTAAGTATCATCAGGTTTATCATAGCGAACAACGAGGGATGTTTTGCCCATCAACATATTATTCTTTAGCACAGAACCATCATAACAGAGCTCCACACCCAACCACGGTGGCCATGACTCATTTGATCCATATGTCGAGTCACTGAAAAATAGACTTTCTCTGATTTGATTTTCGTCAGCAAAGAACACAAAAGCACTAGCATCAGTCAATACTGCACCGAACCTTTGCTCAACTATACTCTCTTTATAATCATTTTCAGTCTCATTGACATCAAAAGCTAATACTTTTAATTCAATATTTGGTGAGACGACTAGAACCACAGAATCTTTACTATTTTCACTTTGAAGTTGAATTTGAGGTGTGACAAGTTCCAACAAGTAGTTTTCCTGAACCATGTATGAGAGATCAGCACTCAAGCTATATAGCTCATCCGTGAAATTCTTGAGCTTTTCGGAGGCTCTAGTTTCAGCCAAACTTTTATTGCATTGTTGCTCACCAGCTTCATTTCTGGATTCACGAGTAGTAACCTGAGTAGCATAAGTCCCAAATCTAGACACTCTATGTTCTTGTGCACGACGTGCCTGAGTTTCGATGATATCATCGATTTGACCCATAGATTTGTATTGCATGTATCTTGAAAATTCTTGTCTAAGCTCAAATAGATAGACATATTTATAAACAACATCTCTATTACTATCATTCCATTTGAGAAGCATATTATGAATAATGAATTTGTTCTTGAAAGGTGATTTATCAAAAGAATCATTGACGAAAAAGTCAAAGGAAGAACTATCCACAATATCATCTGGTGATTTGGATTGATATGCCAATGCGATATCTTGTATAAATTTGAGACCATGGTCCAGCTTTCTGATTTTTAAAAGGAGTTGATCAATGATTCGTCTGGATTCGTGGGAATGAGGTTCATTAGATTGAATGGTTTCTATTTTTTTCTGATGCTCCTGTTTTTTCAATCTTAGTTCCTCAAGTCTCTTTGCAAAAGAGTTTTGCTGAACAATTCCAGAATTATAATCATCATTAACACATGTATGGAAAGATTCATCACCAAATGGTCTGATACGTTTACCAGTATCAATGTCAATTTGGTACTTGTTACCATGATCATTCTTTTTGAAATAAACGAAACTAGGAGTGAACATCAAAGGATGGATTTGCACAGAACTTTTGAACCCATCCAAGCTCGAGGTACCGATTTCTGTAAAGTCGTGAATATCAAACCATGATTGATCCCCATCAATAACTCTGACGTCGTGGTTGTCCCTATCAACGCCTGATGCCTTTCTTTTGGCCATTGTAATGTCCTTGTCTAGCTCAAAATCACCTTGAATAGTTCTCAGATCTAAATCTGTCATCCCGATTTGCCCACTGTTGAATCCCATCTTGAATATTTTTTTGGTAACATCCAACTGGGCATTATGCTCATAGGACAGCTCTTTTCTTTGATGCAAGTCAAGAGAAAATTTGGACGCCCTTGCTTTCATACCGACAGAGGTAAACTTATCCTGATTTTCATTGTCAGTTGAATGATCATGATATACATGTGAAATAAACAATGGATTGGTGACCGCTTGAAATTTCATGGTATAAAGGTGACGAGAAAACTTCTTTGTAGGATTTTCAGGACCAAATAAAGCACCATGACGCACCGGGAATGTGTTTGAGAACATATGCCACCATGCGAAGAAATGCTGGAAAGTTGATGGGGTCAATTGGATTGTGTTATAAGCAATGTCGCTTTCTGATATTAAAGTAATACCCATATGGATATAATGACTTCTGAAGCGGTCATAAGCGTCATAATGATCTATGTCTGCAACATACTTTGGATTTGTCAAAACAATGTTGTCATGTGAGATGAAATCACTGGTTCTATCGCTACCATCATCCGTTTTCCTCTCAAAAGCAAGGGATAGCTTGAACTCAACACCCCCAGATAGTCTGATGACGTTTTTTTCAATGTAATGCTTTGCCATCAGATCCACTTGTGCTTGATCAGGAATGCTAGTGTTATCGAAGTAGTAACCATAAACAGAGCTTTGGTAATTACTATCTTGGTTGGCAAGGAAAATTGACCGATCAGTCACTCTTGACCATACCAAAAGCGGCTCTGCAATAAGATTAGGAACTGAGAAAATAAGCTCTTGAGCTTTGACAACCAAAAATTTTGTTGAGTCCTCGTATTCATTAATATTCAGCACAATATCCTTATCAAAACCAAGAATGAAGCCTGCTGCCTTGCCACAAATATCGTATGGATTTTTTGTTCCTTTAAACAAAACATCAAAACGCCCACCCTGAGTCCAGTTGAGTTTCAAGCGAGCATGGAAGTTGGCACGTATTTTATCCCAGAAGCCCACTTTATCTGATGGATCGATAGGAGGCTTGGTGAAGTTATCCAAATTCAACATGATTTGTTGAATACAAGGTTGATATGATGTACCCCATGTAGCCTTTGTAATACCAGATGAATTTACATCTAACTCAAGCTTCGTATAGAACTTAATTGAAGTCAACGTTTTAGGAACTTCAAGCGAGTATAAGTTATCCTCATCGAACTCACCACATCCGGGAACTAAAGGTACATAGACCTCTCTAACCTCGTGCTGAGACTGAATGGTATTTTCCCCAATAACAATGTCACCATGAATCCTGACTGCAGACAAATCTTCTCTTTGGCCTTGTTTCAACCTTGGCATATATACCAATGGTAGTGGATAGTCTCTCAGATGACATCTCAACTCACCAAGCTTCAAGTCAATATAGGTAGGTATCAAGGTGGAATATTCACTGTCTTTAGGTTTACCTTTACCCACATCATATATGAAATCTGGCAGCATCTCAAGAGCGAAGGAAGGTTTGGAAAGTCTCAGATCCACATCCTCTAGCATCAAACTGAAAAGTGAAGGAGAACTGACAAAATCAAGAACTTTTCTATTGAAATCATCTGGAAGACGTGATAAATCCAAACTACCCCACAGAAAGTTGAAATTTTGTTTGAACTCTGCTTCTTGATTCTTTTTGAAGGCTCTGACTCTTGCAATCCAAGACTTTGAAAACCCTTCTCGTAGTTTATGTAACCTGTCAAGTGCCTGTTCTTGTACTTCAAACATTCTTTTGAAACCTTGACTGCTCGTGTCCTGGGATGTTGGTTTGACCTCATCCTTTGTTGAGTGGGAATGTGTAAAAACATCATCCATAGAGCGAGGATGACGGATTGAAGAGAAGGTGGAAGTTTTGAACTTTGGCATTTTTTTCCTCTTGGACAAAATTGGTAAATCACTATGAATATCATGCGGGTTTAGCGATCCTGGGAAAGTTGAAGCCTTTGTTGACTTCTGTCTATTTTCTTGAAGTTCTTCAGCAATTCTGGCATCAAATAATCTCGTTTTCTCTCGACGCATTTTCTGCTCAGACAGACCAATTTGGAAAATCATGTTGAGTTCAGCTTCGAAAGGATCATCATCCATACTGAAGAGTAATCTATTGGATCTCAACCTTGTCTTCGGAATGCTGATAGCAGGCTTAGCACTAGGATATATCACAAATTCGTCTGTATTGAACTTCAAAGAATGGTGGAGTTGTTTCAAAGTCTTGACACTGACAGAGATATTGTCAAATATCTTGTAAATAACAAATTGATGAGGTATTGTAAGATGACATGATTCACTAGATGTGTCAAACCACAGCTCTTCAAAATCTTTATTCAATATATCTTCAATGTTGATTTGAGTTGTTCCATCGACAGAAGTTAGAATTCTTGCCCAGTAACCAGTTGTTGTAGGTGATTCAGCACAAATTCTGAAATAATGTGAGTTCACTAAAATTGGCTTCTTCGGGAAGAGTAGAGCATTTAGTTTGTTTATTTCAACTTTCAGTTTCAATTTATCTGGGAAAACAAAGATTAATTCCAAATAATCTAAGCTGAAGTTGAAATGGATTTTTTCCATAAGATCCTTGGTAGGATTAGACTTACTCTTCTTGATGGTTGGTACCTTCATAGTGGATGATCTTCTCGATTGTACCTCTTTGTTATACTGAAGAAACTCAACAACTGTATTCCTGAAAACATGCAAGGTGGATATCAACATGAAGTGTGTCATTATGGAGTAAAACATATCCACTTTATCAACGTCAAAGTCAACCATCAGTTGATTGAGATTCTCAGAGTATGGGCTCACGGAAAAGCTTGAAGAGGGAACTCTCATAAATACCTTTTCTTTAAGTTCTTTCTTGTGTGAACTCTCTGAATGTATTTTCCCTAAAGTTCTGGATGCATCTATTTTCAGGGCCCAGCCACTGTTTGAGCTTTGATTCTCTGGCAAGATATCCACCAGTCCCTTATCATCATCCTCTAAGGAAGAACTGGAAGATGTTGAACTTTCAAACTCTTCTTTACCAACTTGAGACAAAAGCAACAATGTCCACTTTTCTATTGAAAACTCTACTTTACGTAGCTTACCATTTATCAAATCATCCTTACTCAAAGGATCCAAGCTTTTGATAAGTTCTTTTGATATCAACAGAGAGCGAGAACCCAAAATTAAGTCTGTATTGTGAGAAACAAACATGACCTTTGACAACCACTGAGGTACAAGTCCCAAATAAGTTTCATCAACCAGCGTACCAGCATCATCCGACTCAGTATCAGAAACCAAAATTTCATTGTCAGACTCGCAAAACTCCTCAATTGCATCTCTGTATTGATCAACTAATGGTCTGGTTTTAAAATATAGTTCTCTGATAAGCACATTTATACCATTCAACACTTGTAAGTCTGATACATCTAGTTTAGTTGATTGCAATGTAAGTGAGTTGGATACCTCTATGACTGGTAGTATGGATATGGTCTGTTTAAAATCAACGTCATCTAGGCTCAATACAGTGGTATCCAATTCAACCTGTGTGTCTCTGTAGCTGGCGTGTACACCGGCCAAGTTTATTGTCTCGGATGTTGTATAAGTCATAGAGTCCTTCTGAATTGTACGATCAGTAGTAAACTGGATTGACATCAGCGACAATTTGAGGACCATTATTCTGTAAAATTGTTCCATCATTGCATCCTTTACCAAAAAAGTAGGGTTCTCTATGCTCAATTTTAAATCAACTTTAGGCCATAGTTTTGGGAAGGCTTGGAACCAGTGGAATCTATCCCTTTTGGGAGAGGCACTTGTATCTTTATCAACAGTCGCCTTCTTCTTGACCGACATGAAATCCAAGGCAGCCAAAACTATGTTTGAGATGTCATCTACCGATACGTCAAGTATTAAATCGGATAAATGACCAGTCAGCATGAATTGACCATTTGAATATGTTCTATTCTTTGAAGCTTCTAAAAGTTGGAAAAGAATATTTGATGATCCAGTGAAATTTATGACTGGTACTGTGATAATTGGCTTGTATGTATCTTGCTTTGGGGATTTCATAGCAAAGCTTATCTCGGTGAAATTGTAAATCACATGGAATGGTTTGTCGTCATATTTGTAGGTCAGTCCATATCCCGGAGAATCAAAATACATTCTTTGGATTGCCCAGGCAAAAGAATTGATATTCATTTCAAAAGTCACCAAAGGCTCATAATTTGATGATTGAATTTGTTCCATATCCCCAAGTGGGATCTCATTAATAGAAACATTTTGAAAAGAGACATCTAATTTTTCAATGAGCTTGATAAAATAACAATACATATAAAGCTTTTTGTTCATTTTAGCCAAAGAATATGCACAAAAGTCATCCTCTGATGGTTCCCAGTTAGATTTTTGTTTTCTCTCTTTTTTAGGTAAGGTTTTGATTATTGAAAGAACTGGCACGGACAAGTTTCTCATTTCAACGTCCAGATTCATTCTTGATACCTCTCCAGTCTTGAAATTTAAAGCACCACTTACTCCCAAGGTGAATGAGTCGAAAATTTCAATACCATTTATCGATTGATGGAACAATCTGAACGTAGTGACGAAATTTCGAAGCTTTTTATGACGATGAAGCGATAACTCTGAAAAAATATGTTCTGAAGTGGCAACAATCCCTAGTTTCTCCAATTCAATTGAAACACTAGATAATTTGAATCCCACAAATCTGAAATAAAATAAATATAACTCAAAGAGCTTCCTCATAACAAAATTTTGAGGGAAAATAAAAAACGGTGTGTTTGCATCCAGTTTTTTGGGATCTTGTTCTTTATAATTGGCATAATCAAGACCTCCATCTTGATTCTCACCAGTATCTTTTATCTTAATTTCCACACCTTTCAGTACTATGGAGAACTTCTTTTCTTCGAAAAGAGAAAAATTGAACCTCAGTGTTCGTATCTTTAAGCTGAATTTCTCAGTGTTTAGTGACAATGATGATATTTTCATTAAAAAAGGGTTGATAAGGCCAACTGTAAATCCCAGACCCATACATAGGATCATCCTTACGAATAATCCAGAGCAAGAAAACAATAGAAGTAATTGAATCCATCTTGAAGTCCTTATTAGGTCAATAACCCCATTGAAGGAGGGCAGTTTTTCAAGGTAATCCATAATATATCACTTGATTCGTCCTTCAATGATATGGCTCCTCTTGTAAAGATTTAAAATTGATCTTGCATAAATATTCTAACAAACCGATGGACCAGAAAGTACTTTGATGGCGTTCGAAATTGGATATTAAGGTAGTAAATGGATATGAATACGTTTGAAGAGCACTGAGTGTATATCTCGGTAGAGTTGTGATGGATATTAAAAACTGAAGCGTCTGTGATGATAACGTTGTATGGATGAACAAACTGCTGCAATAGTAAACAAAGCAAAAACTATATAATTACATCTGGAAATTCCGGAGAAAGCTCTGCTGATATAATCATTTGGCCGCGGATGACATAATCACCGCGAATTCAAATGGACAGAAATAAAATTTTCAAAAAACAGTGAAAATTGTGAGATGTTAAAGGGCTTTTGAGATCTGAGTTCAAATATATCAGTTATACTCGGTCATTTACACCAACTTACTTTTGTTTCATTTGTTTACTTTGTTGAAGAATAACCACCGGATATTCCTTTGACATCAAGTACTCTTCAGACTTACAAGCAGAGAGATACTAAAGAAATAAATAGCCATCATGCGTGAGTATCAGAACTGTCCGATGGGATACCCGAAGGTAAAATGAAATGAAGGATATACAATCGGTAACATATTGACATTGTTTTGAGGGAACTTGTGAACATGAGAACATGTTTATAATGGAGCTACACACATTAGAACAAAAAGGGACCATTTATCTTATCTTTGTGCATTTTATCTGGGGAAAATGTAAACTTTGAAATTTATATATTAACAAATTTAGCTCCAAAAAAGGGAAAGAAAATGGATTTAGCCACCTTCTTACAGGATGAATCATCCGGTGGTGGCAGTTCATGGGCTGATGAAGAAGTTGATTTTGCTTCAATTTCTATTCCAGTTCAACAAAGCACAGGATTTGGTGCTACTGGTATTCCAGGTCCAAATTTAAGTGATCCAGCTTTTGGTGGTTCTTCTTCTTCTTTCAGTAGAGGGGATCGTGTTGAATATCCAATTCCAGAAGCTCCACCATACCGTGCTAGATTGAACAACTTACCATGGGATGCTTCTGATCCAATTATTATTGATTGGTTAGAAAGTTTTGTTGGTCCAAATTCCACCTCTGATTTACATGTTCCAAAAGATTTCAATGATCCAACAAGAGTGAAAGGTTTTGCCTTTGTTAATTTCAGTCAAAGAGAAGAATTAGAAGAAGCTTTGAAATTAAGTGGTACTGAAATGAATGGTCGTCGTGTTTTCGTTAGTGTTGCTGCACCAGAAAAAGACGGTGGAAGAAGAGGTTTCGGTGGTGGTGCTGATATTGATTGGACCTCAGCTAGATCAGGTGCTGCTCCATCAAGAGAAGATTTCGGTAGAGGTGATCGTAGACCACGTCAAGAAGATCCAGATTTAGATTGGGGTTCAGCTAGAGCCACTGGTCCAAGATTTAATGAATCATCATCAAGAGGTGACCGTCCACCACGTCGTGAAGAACCAAATATTGATTGGGATTCTGCAAGAACTGGACCAAGAGCTACCCCAACTGGTAGACCAGAACCAAGAGAACCAAGAGAACCAAGAGGTGATTTTGAAAGAAAACCACGTCGTGAAGAACCTGAATTTGACTGGGGTTCAGCAAGAACAGGTCCAAGAGCTGCACCAACTGGATTTGAATCAAGAAAAGATAGAGAACCAAGAGAACCAAGAGAACCAAGAGGTGATTTTGAAAGAAAACCACGTCGTGAAGAACCTGAATTTGATTGGGGTTCTGCAAGAGGTAGTGCTGTTCCATCTCGTACATCTCGTGAAAACAGTAATAACAATAATACTAAAAAATCTTTCAACAAACCAAAAACTGCTGCAGATGAAGCTGATTTCTGGACTCGTGGTCAAAAACCAACTGGTAATGCTAAACCAAAAACTCAAACCGCTAAAGCAAATGAAACTGAAGAAGAGAAACCAAAAAATGTTAAATCTGCATTCTCTGTTTTGAGTAATGATGATGATGAAGAGGAAGAAGTTGAAGTGAAAGAAACTGTAAAGGAAGAACCAAAAGAGGAATCTAAAGTAACTGGTTTAGAACAAGCTACATCTGAATTGAATGTTAATGAAGATTCATCAATCGCATGGGAAACTGTTGGTGGTAAGAAGAAATAAATCAAGTAGTGTATGAATTTGTTTAATAAAATTGGAATGTAAAATAGAATAATAATTACAATCAAAATGTAGAGAACAGCCTACTACGTATGTAAATAAACAAACAAATAATCAATTGAACTTGACAAAAAAAACATATATAAACAAGGGAATATCCAAACACATGGCCATTGTGAAATCAAATTACATAAACAAAAATCCTCTGTACTGTTCAGACCATTCTTTCCACTCTTTCTCTATTAATTTCCTCTGAAGCGCCCTGTTGAACTTCATTCTCCTCCACTGATTCCTCATTGTTATTAACTCCATTCGGTACATTGGAATCATAATTTGGATCTTCATCTCTAAGTCTTTGATCCTCAGTGACTATAGTGGAATTAATTAAATCAGTTCTAGAGATCCCCATGACTATCCAAAATACTCTCCATTTAAACTTGAGATATTTTTGAATCTTATCCTTTGCCACTTGTTCTAAATTTGGATGTCTTGTTAAAATCTCTGCGACTCGTTCATTAAGTGTAGTGTATTGTAATTCTGTAAATTGATTTATTGAATCCATATCATCATTCCCACCTGCAAGACCATCTGCATTTTCACCAGATTCTTCATTGGCTTCATTTTCATTTTTCAAATAATAATCACGTTTACACATTGGACAACATGCTTTACGTTTTGTTAACCATGGATCTAAACATTCTTGATGGAAAACATGACCACAAATCAATCCACGAACAGGGTCTTCAGGTTCAAAAGTATCAATACAAATAGCACATGTCCCAGAATCATAATGTGGTTCATATGGCGTACTTAGATCAACTTGTTGCTCCACTGGTGTGGCTTTCGTCAAGACTTCTTCATGTGCATCGTGATAAGTTGATGAAGTTTCAGATTTATTAATGTTAGTGATATTGATGACATTAGCTTCATTAGTTTCATCGGTGGTATTATTATCATTATTGTTGTTGTTATTGTTAATTTCATTGCTTTCGTTATTATTTTCATCATTTTCCTCCCTGGTAACTTCATCATCATCTTCTTGTTTCAACTCTTTATAAATATCACGTTCATCAGCATCTCTTTCAGCACCACCGTCTAGCCAATCATGATACGTTCTCACGGGGAAAAGATGATCCACTTCTTCTTCTGTAAGTCTTCTCTTCTTGAGGTATCGTCTTCTTCTTCTATTTCTTCTCATTTGATCCGGTAGTTCTGAAGAATATGCATTGAATGTGTGCATGGGGAAATCTCCAGTCAACAACACTATTCCACCATTTGAAGACGTAGTGGTCAGTCTAGCTGTAGCATATATCCCCAGTCTGGTTCTGACATAGTATCTCATTGAGAAAAATATGAATACAAGGGCAATAACCACACCGATGGCCACTGCAATGAAGAAAAGAATAGACGAGGGCTGCGACGTTGTGGAGTTCCCATTTTGTGAGGACATCTTCTGTAAATCACCAGCAAGTGTATCAGTCTATTGCAGATATAACAACAGTACACTATGCAAAGTCTTGTGATGTTGATCCAAAGACTATATTATATTGTTTCAAATGGGTTACATGCAAATTGTTATCAATCCCTTCGATCACCCACAAGATGAAATCCGACTTTTTTTTTTCTAATTTCCGGCCCTAAATTTAGTGGCTTTCGCTGGGCCTGGACCCTGTGAAGAATAATAATATTACTAGTGTTGAAATGAAGGCTTGGTAAAGTCAGAGGCGTGCTCCATTATATTGTTAAGATGGAATTATTGTACTCTTAGTTACTAATGTTATAGTCACTGATTTCTGCTCAGCCGACGGTATCTGCTATAGCTTACTCAATATCACCGCCATTTGAAATCCGGATATATAAACGTTAGAACTCATCTCAACTTTTCGCATAATATTTATACAAGTTCCCGTCTTCCACAAATTACCGAACTCTATTGATTCAACTGGTATACATAATAAAGAGATTACAGAGGCATCAAACCACTATAGACTCACTGAAAACAGCACAAGTCAAAGACCACAGCTCACAACCGCCACCAATATGTCTCATCAAGTGAAACTAAACGTCTACGACTTATCACAAGGTCTCGCCACCCAACTATCACCAATGATCTTGGGATTCCATATTAAGGCTATCTATCACACATCAATCACTGTATATGATAGAGAATGGTATTTCAATTCACAAGGTGTGATGTGTATAAGACCTTATTCATCACATTTTGGTAAACCAATTGAAGTTAGAGATATGGGTATAACAGAAATTCCACAAGAAATATTTCAAGAATTTATACAAGATCTTGATGGGTTCCAAAGTGGGAAATATGAACTATGGGAAAATAATTGTAATGATTTCACCAAGATTGCATTAGAATTCTTAAATGAAAGTGTACTTGATGATGAAATTAGTGGATTAAGTAAAAAAATATTGGGTAGTGAAAAGGGTGAATTATTAAGAAATTGGATGATGGGGATGAGTATTGATTAGGTTTACAATATTGGTTTAATTAGAACTGAAATTTATTAAACTATGAGAATATAACTTTTAAATTATAGAATACAATACAGGTTTATCAAGCAAGGATATAAGAAAACCCTAGCTAATATTTATATATAGGAGTGTGTGAGTGTGTGAATTTAGCATGAAATATTTATTTGAGCTTTTTTTTTTTGTAGAGACTTATCATTGGGCATCGGTAACTTCTGTATCTTGATCTTGTGTCTTTTCAGATCCGTTGGTTTCGTCTAATTTAGTATCTGATGCAGCTGTTTCTGTTTCTTCTTGTTTAGGTTCCGATGTCTCTGATTTTTCTTCAGGTTTCTCTTCAGGTTTCTCTTCAGGTTTCTCTTCAGATTTCTCTTCAGATTTCTCTTCAGATTTCTCTTCAGATTTCTCTTCAGATTTTTCTTCAGATTTTTCTTCAGGTAATTCTTTGGCAGGTTCCTCTATTGGCTCTTTAGGTTTCTCTTCGTCTTTCTGTTCAGTATTTACCTCAGCTTTTTCATCAGAGGTTTCAGTAGGATTCTCATTAGGTTTTTCAGTCTCTATTTGATCTTCCTCTTTAGCAACAGTAACTTCTGAATCATCACCATTTTCCTTTTCTTCCTTTTTAGGTTCTGGTTCGCCATTGAATTGTTCGTTTTTCAATTTTGATTCCTCTTTAACATCACTTTCACTCTTAATATCATCATGTGATTCCAAAATTGATGAATTTGGAGTATCAGTTCTATTACCATTACCATGTTTTTCATTTTTTAAAACTTGAATCAAATCATCCCATTTCAACAGTAAATCTTCACTTCTTTCATGAAATTTAAAATCATTAGGTCTCTCCAAAGATTGAACTTTATGTATGGCTTTTAACACTTTATGCAATTTTGATGCTCTTAATATATCAACATCAATATTTGGACTAAATTTTTCCAAATCTTTCAAATCTTGAGAGCTATGTTCTAGTTCTTCTTCAGTTGGATCACCTTTCCTTTGTAATAATGCTCTTTGTAGTTTAGATCTGAATTGGATTGCAATATCTTTCAATTCTTCATGTGTAGGTTTTGATGCAGATTTCTTAGATTGATTTGTTCTTCTCTTTTTAGGCTGTGGTTGTTCAGACTCTACTGAATTTTCTTCCTCATCATTTCCCCCTACTTGTTCTTGTTGTTGAGATTTCTTTGTTGTCTTTTTTACACCATTCTTTTTCCCCTTTGTAGTGGAGACCGCTGGTTTTGGTTCTGAATCTTCAGGTTCATCCCACCAATTCTCATGTTTGACAAATTCCTCATCATCTTCTAGAATCCCCCAACCTCTGAGGAAGCCTTCAAAATCATTGCTATGATTTCGGGCATTCTCATAAGCTTTAACAAGTTGACGATCTAGTTTCTTCTTTGGATTTTTCTTACGTTCTGCAAACTCTTTGAATTTCTCTTCAGTCAAAGGAGTCAATGTTGATGCTGTATTCCAAAAGTAAGTCTTATCTTGGAAATACTTGACACATAGTATTGAATTATCTTGTTTACGACCATCGAGGATGCTTTGAGGTAGATACGCGTAAGGAAGGACCTAAAAGTTGGCGTTAGTAATTGGTTCTTGAGCGTTTATATGATAGCACCTCAATCATTTCATCAGGATATTAAGGTTGCTCAAAATGTACTCACCACTGCTGGCCATGGCTCGAAAGGTGGACAAACAGACAAGACTAAATCACCAGGTTTGTATTCAGATAGAGGCTTGGTTTGTTGTGAGGACATTGTGAGGTGAGCGGGTGGTTGATTGGTAGAAATTGAGTAGGTGCTGTGTGTTTGTGGTACTCGTTGAAGTTGTTGATGACTTTTGATGGTTGTTGTTGTTGTTTTGGTGTTGATGGCGTTGGTTGTTTTTTTTCTAAAGGTTTGACTCTTTTGACTCCGTGTTTTGAAATTTCTCGCGCAACCAGCAAAGAGCAGAATTTCAGTGAAGAGGATTGAACGGATATGAGGTTGTACGTGGTGAAGATGTGGGAACTTGGTGAGAGGCTGTATAAATACAGGGAGGTGAGTTTTGGGGAGTTTCTGGTGAAATCTGGGCCAATTTGGAGACACTTTCGAGCGTAAAGGTACAGATTTTATGACAGCAAATCTCAGAGATGTAGAGACCTGAGATCTGAACTTGGAGTTGGGAGTCCAGGAATAAAAGTAAAGAGTTGATCATAGAGTTACTGAGATTCTTACTAGTCTTTATAGCTATCTTGGTATAACTTCACTAGTCAGCTTTTCATTAGTACCAAAATCGGTTTACTACTATATGCTTATGTCATCGCAGCTGTCAAGGTGTCCTAGAATAGCTACAAAGAAGCGGTAAAAAAGCCAAATGCTGTAATACTCTATATGAATTTGTACATGGCATCTATATAAGCCCTAATCTTAGCTCTAACACACCATTTGTAGCCACCACAGCTCCACCAAATCTCCATTATGCACGTTATCGTAGTTTCCATACAAAAAAATCGTTCTCGCATCAACGTCAAAAAACCCAAACAAGTTTAACGTCTAACTTCAAGCTATTGCTCCGTATCAAAATATCGAAACACAAGATGCCACCAAAAAGGAGAAACATAGATTTAGACCATCAGTCGTACTACTCACCACATCCTCAGCCCAGAAAGCAACCAGCTTATAATTACTATCCACCACCGGATCAGCATAAGTATGTTGCAAATTATAATCAAAAATCTAGTGAATCTCAACAAGGTCCATTAATGACCGCACATGAAGAGGCTGAAAGGGGTGCTTTCTTATTACAAGGCTTACGAGAGGCTCCACAGGGAACAACTACGGGACATGGTGTAACATCGTCTGGTTCTTCAACAAATTCTGGCTCTATTGCTCAAGGTTCAAAGGGTAAAAATGGTACATATCAAAGAATATTTATTCATAGGGTCACTAAGGAACCTAGAGAATACGGATATATAGAAAGTGATTCAAGGGATAATCAAGATGATAAGAGAGTGATACCCAATATGGAAAGTATTGAAAAATCTGTTGTTAAAAGTGAAGAAAAACAAGATGATAAAGAGGAATTAGGGAAACCTAGGACAACTTTTACAAATGCTGATATCATATTTGCCAATGGTAACAATAGAGAGAAAAGAAGATTGGAACTTTTCGAAAATTATAGTGAATTGTATAAGTATAAAGAGAGGAACAGAATAAATTTATACAATGAACAAGGTGATTTATTGTTTAAAGAATTAAATTTACTTTCCAAACCAATCCCTTTCAACACTGAAACATCACAAACTGAACCAGAATTTAACCAATTATTTGAAGAAGAACAGGATATAATAGAAAAAAGAGATTATGAATTGACGAGATTAAGACATTGGAGACGATATCAACGGAATGAGAATGTTAAAAATTTTTATAAAGAAAGTTTACAACTACATCAGGATTCTACAGATGAATTAATACATAAATTGGAGAAATTGAAACAATTTTTCAATAAACAGAAACATTTGTTGAAGAATCTTGACAAGGAATTTGTTGATATTAATTCCAATAGAGCTGAGAAATTCTATACAGGGTTCCAATCCAATAATTTATCTTCTTTAGAACATGGTACTTCTGTGGATGAAAATACAACGGGGAAGAACGTGGGAGATGAGAATGCATCTCCTATGCATTTGAATGATGATCATCACCTCTCCACGGGACAAGACAGTTCAGAAACAGATACTGCTGGTGTTACCTCATCAAACAATTCCAAATTTCCCACAAAGAGAAGAGGTAAACCTGGACGTAAGAAGAATAAAGATTTACAGGCCATCAATGGGAATAAACTAAACAATTCTGTGGTGTTAACATCCATAATGGAAGGTTTTGCACCGATATTATCCAATGATGAGTTCCAAATCGTCACTAGTGATGATTCTCGTTCCAAAGTACAATATTCTACATATAACTCAGGTTTGGGCTCTCGTGGTTCAGATACAGAATTGGGTAACGATTCTCAAGGGAACAACAGGACAGAAACTGGAACAGAAGGTGGTCGTACAACGACATCTTCAAGAGCGGTTAGAGAGGCTAGAGATCGTGATGGGTATAAGGACAACAACACTGCGACGCTAAACAAGATTATGAAACAGTATGTCACGCCTGGTAATTTGGCCGAGGAGGAGATTGAGGAGGATTTGAATCTGTTGAAGAAGTATAGAGATTGAATGGTTATGAAGTGTATGAAGAAGTTGTAGAGTTGTATAACCGCGTAGCGTAGATTCTCTAGATTCTCCTCATGTCAATTGTGAATCGTGATAGACTGCACGGCTGCTAAAGTGGTTATTGTGAGACAAGTTGCAGGGTTTGAGGTCATACAGTCAAACATCAACACCAGGCATCCCTGTAAACACCCATTGGCTACTTCTTGGATCTGATAAGTATCTCAATTCAAGGTATAATAAGACCTCAAAAAATCTGTCAAGTGATGTGTTTTGATGGTCAGTGCAAGATCCTGCGGCCAGCGATTCAGCGAAGATTCCATCGACAGAACACAGAACAATCTTCATCACGGAGAACCAGGGTTCAAACAGATCTACTACTATTCTCCACTTGAACAGTACCAGTTCCTAAATCCAATTAAAATTCCATAGACAGGTTACAGTTATGTATTGTTTTTGAATAACCCTCAAATTTAGGTCTTCGGGATCACAAATTTAAGCCGTTGTGCGGATGTAAACAAACAGGTATATGATAGAGATTTAGTAGGTCCAGTGTCCAGTTTAATTGAGATATTTGATCAGTCGAAATCTAACTACATTACTTATGCCCTATTAAAGACGCAAACTATGGCACAGATACATTTGAAAGACACCCCAAAACGATGATCAAAGTTGAGATATATCTTTAGCAGATCTTCATTTTTTTCTTACAGCTTGAGATTTTATGAAATCTCATATGGTCATCCTGGAGTGAAATAAAAGCATAACAAATCCTATATCTCCGTTTCATTTCACATGAATCAATTTTAAAGTTTATGCACAGATTGTTATACCATTTATCAATTGAATCTTTTGAGGTGTACTCTTCAAAACTATAAAAAGAGGCCAATATTCACTTTGATCTATAATCAATTCTCATCATTTATAAAGCATCAAACAATATGAAATTTTCAATTTTCATTCAACTATTCCTATTTACAATCACTGTTAAAGGTGATTATAGTGATTCAGTCTATAACAAATTAAAAGATATTGCAAACTATGCCAAAATAGCATATTGTACTGCAGATATAACATTTGGTAATGGACTTTTCAAAAATGAATGTCCATTAGTTGAATTTTGTACTGATGATGCAAATTCAGATACCACAATTGAAACAGTTGTTCATCCAAATTTCTTAGAACAAGAAATAAGTGGTGATTCATATGTTGCTATTAATGATAAAACAAAACAAGTATTTGCAGTTTTCAGAGGTTCATTATCACCAGGTGATTTTATTGTAGATATTACAGCTTTCCAATGTCCTTATGTTTCAATTTTAAAAAATGATATTCATTATGATGATTTTTCCAATACAAGTGATCCAGATTCAATTAGAAACACATTATTAGCTAAATCAAATAATGAAACTGTATGTGAAGATTGTTTGGTTCATTGTGGTGTTTATGTTGCATTTACTAAATTTATTGATGATGTTACTCAAGTGGCAATTCCATATTTAGATAAAGGTTATAATTTAACTGTTACTGGTCATTCTCTTGGTGGTGGTTATGCATTATTAGGTGGATTGGAATTCTTGCAAAAGGGTTATGATCCATTATTAATTACATATGCTTCATTAAGAGTTGGTAATCCAAATTTTAATAAATGGGTTGATTCAGTTTTCCATACTGAAGAAAATGCAAAAATTGTTGGTAATGGTGGTGATTTACCAATTCCATCATATTCAAGAGTTCATCAAGAAACAGATATAGTTCCAAGATTACCACCAAATATTCCAAATGTTTTAGAATATACTCATTCAGGTTTAGATTTTGTTATAACAAAAGTTTTACTACCACATGAAAAGGAAAATGTTGTTTTCCAAGGTGCTTCAAATAATGAAGCTAATGACGCTGTGGAGATTAATGTTCAACCAGGTATAACTTTATTAATCTATCAACATTTACATGAGTTTACTAGAATCTCATGGCCATGTAATGATATTGATTTTTGATTGATAAATAGTACCCATAACGTTTATATGAATTTTTTAATATGTGTCAAATTTTATATCGTAGGATACGATTAGATAAGTGTTGGGAGGAAGACTTGATGAATTGATTATTTACTATATAAGGATATGGATCAACCATAAAACTCCCTTATAAATCCTATCCATCAAGTTTGATCACTTGGTCTTTAATTTCCAAAGTCAAGCGACCTATTGCCCTATTTCTTCAATTGTCTCGTGTAATACTTCTCAGCCCTACTGGAAACAATAAATCTCATATAGTTTTCGATAAATTTGTTCCTAATCTGACATTCATACACTATACTATCTACAATAAACCATAACCAACCCTTCAACCCATCATATCCACTCATAATCAACACCTTATAATACAAATCATCTTCTGACATTTAACAACATCTCAATTGGATCGATCCGGTGCTCAGCTTTACACAGAGCCCTGCAGCATTAATAGCCCCTCGTTCTCATATTTACACCGTATTTCATCGCGAATTTCCATTAGCTGCAAAAAAAAAAAAAAAAAAAAAAAGCAAAAGAAAATTTTTTGTTCAACGAAGTGGAAATTT